>JBBPOD010000302.1:0-21714 GCA_038091255.1 Tylopilus intermedius | reverse complement strand
TCAGGAACCCTCCTCCGAGGATCGGGGTTTGTACGGCAACGAAGAGGGGGATAGGGAGTCGGGAGGGGCGGTTTCGAGCCTGCGAAAGCTCTCATCAGGGGGCTTGACCGCTACCTCGACTGACATCCTTCCATAACTGTGTAGGGAGCTCCCAGCCGCGGCGTGGGGAGTGGGCAGGGGAGACGACCACTAGGTGTGGTGTGCATGCGTGAGTGGGCCTCGTGCTTCCACGGGCGAACCGGGCAATGCCGAACCCTTTCGGATTGCTCGGCCTACGCGTTATCGCACCTGTGGTGGGGTCCAGACTCCAGTCTCATAGGATTCGATAAGCGATACTAATTCGTAGAACCGAAGCGGGCGCGGCAGAGGTGGATCAAGGCTGGTCAAGGGATGGCGAAGCCAAAATGAAGGATGCAAGATATCCAGCCAGTCCGGATTCGCACGCAAAATCAAAACATGATGAGAGATGGTGTGGCACGTACTTTGAGCCCAAGAAAGACTTAACAGTGCCTGGTTGGCTAGTACGCTTCGGTCCTGGTTGCAGTAGACGCTGAGGGACGATAGATTTGTGTAGCCATGATACACGGTATGTATCTTGAACGTCCTGGATCCGCAAAGCAGCGTTTTCGACGTGAATGAATAGGCTGTGTGGGCGCCGAAGACTGGGTTTGAGCGTGGTGAACGGGTCGAGCGAGTGTAGGTCAAGTGCGAATGGACAGTTAACGGAAGACTAACCTTGTGACCACAGACAAAGTCATGCCAACATCGTGTCTCGTCTTCGTTGCCCTTGAAGAAATTTGGACACTCGTCGTTCTAGACTGATGAACCAAGCAATCCAATGGTGGCCTGTTCACTGGATCATATATCTTGTAATGGAGATAACCGACCAATTTCCGAGCATCTGAGATGGTACTTGTGCAAAATCGGGCGAAACGTTTAGCTGGAAACCCGCTGTGGTTAAGCAGCGAGAAGCACTGAGAGGAGGCGGATAACACGCTCTATTGGGGACGACGACGTATAGGTACAAGAAACATTGTGTGACTACAATGGTGTGACAGTGTATCGCATGCGTGACAGGTAGGCTGGTGGGCTTACAGTCGCCCCTGGAATCGCGTCTAGTTCAACAATTCGCGGAAGATGCGGCACAGCTCATGAAAATAAAATCGTTACATCAAAATGGTCCATGAGTTTTGGCCGTTCCGCCGTCAGCTTCGTGAGGTTAGCAACGATGGCAGCTACAGGATAGTAACGTTTCCGGTCAGCATCCTCGTAATCTGGCCTGGGTGGACGCAAAACACGGCGGCAAATTCTAACCTCTAGCCTGAGAACGCTTTCAGTAATGGGAGAGCAAAGACGCAAAGCTGTATAGCAACTCACGAGATCATGGTAGTAGCAAGGAGATCTTATTTTTTCCCAGACTGCTAATTGCTGGATATCTACGTAGCTATTGGGAAAATGTATGATGGAAGAATCTGCTGACGATTAACTTAGGGTGCCATATCTCATTCGCCTAACCGTGGACCGTCGCACATTCCGAATGGTGGGAATGAAAAACCAAACAGGGAATCATTCTCGTACAAGAACCGCCCAGGCTTACTTTGTTCTCGACATTGAGATGGTGACAGCGTCGTCTTGGATGGGTGCACCAATGTCCAAGACCGCTGCATCGCGAAGAGTAAGGAACCCGTTACAGAAAGAAGGGGCTCAGATCCCCTTGCGACTGCGGGGAGTGGGGAAGAAATGGAAAGAGACAGATGTCGATGACGAGGACCAACCGCTGGGTTTAGAGAAGCGCAAGAAGCACGAGTACAGAGGACTCACTTTCTCGCATGAAACCTGATATCAGCAGCTTTTCAAGCATCCCACTTTGGCGATGTCCGCAGAGAGAGTAACATCAGTGCGCCTGGCCAAACCTGGTGAGGAACCGTGAGCAGCAGCAACCTTTCAGATGGTAAAGAGATTCGCCAGCTATGATTGGTGAGAATAGCGACTGATGGAGCAATGAGCGAGCTAGCTCATTGCATCACATGGAACTGAGATTCAGGAAAGGTAGGACGCATACATATATCAAAGGCAATGCAGTGATACCGAATGCCTGCTATACGTTCAAACCAGACCAGAAAAGTCCAACAAACTCGCGGGTCTATAATGGAGTACACCAATGAAGCTCCCGGTCAGAAATTTTACTGAAGTAGAGAGAAAACACACACCTAATCCTCTCCCCTGATCGCGGACGTCCCTCCATCTCCATCTAGTTGAGCGTACGGGCACGACAGACCCCTCACCGAGCTCGCAAAACACCCTACCAAGATATCGCGTCGAATCCGTTCTTGTCGACGTAACGACTAGATTAAGTAGGCCTAGAAAGCGCCCGACGTCTTTCTAGAACGTAAACTTGAGCAGCAGGACAAAGAACGCGAGCCCCCTCAAGCCGAGTTGAAAACTTGCAGGGAAACGGCCAGATGTGAGAAGCAGCCCGGGCGAACCGGTGTCGGTTATGATGCACTAGGTTGGGAACCAAAGGAGCCGCCGAGACGCTACTCGTTGACGAGTCGAGGCGCGGTTCTAGCAAACTTGGGTGGAAGCGTGAGTGACTGTGGTGGCAGTGTTCGACAATGACTGTCAATGCATCCATACTCAACCCAAGATGATGGACGGATGGAAGCACTTCACAATGATGGACACGTGTAGCCATGACTTATCGATAGCAGTCATCGATAACTTAACGCCCACTCTTTGCTTCCTCCCTCGTGAGCAATTTCTCGCTCTGCTTCCCTCAACGCCAGCAATATGGATACCATCTCGACTATTGATGAAATTCTCAAAGTTATTCCGAGGTATGCATCGAGTTCCGAATTCATGTTGTCCAGTTTTCATTCGCTCTCGCAGGTTTCGCATCCTCTGTGTTGGTCGTGTCAGTCCTAGTCTCGGCCGCTCCTCTCGTATCCTTCTAATGATCATCGCAGGCTGGTGTCAGGAGGTCTTCCTTGGTCAATCGCGTGTTTGGAATCATAGAGGCAGTAAGTGCCCGGGTTCGTCCGTCTCGGATTGGGACCAGCTGATCCTTCCTTCACTCAGAAAGCATCCGAATATACACGCGGAGAAACCACTGTCGACCAGGAATTCGTTTCCGACGAGAATACATACTTTGTCTTGCACGACTCGAGAGGATTCGAAGCCGGAGATAACGCCAATTTCGAGCTCGCAGATCGGTTCCTAAGAGACAGAAATGCCGAGCCGGACTTGAAAGACGAACTGCACGCCATTTGGCAAGTTTGTCACCGTGGCGAGCCTGTAGCCTGGAACTCACTGTCTCTAGGCTGTGTACTGAGACGCCAAGAGCCGGGGGCCGAGTGCTAGAAGAGGGCGACAAGAAATTGCTAGCACTCGCCCACGAACTCAAGAGTTCGTCCTTTTCAGCTGGATTGAGATGGGGTTCTCGTTGACCACCCCTATGCACACCAGCCCCCGTTGTCGTTGTTTTCACCAAGTACGATGCACTGGTACGGTCGAAGGAGATGGAACAAGAGGAGGACGAGCCAGGAATGGACCCCGAGATGCTACACGAGACCGGCAAGGTGAATGCTAGCGGCGCCTTCAAAGTCTCTGCGCGCTCTCTCTCCAATTCCATGGCTGCGCTAAGCATCCCTGCTCCTCCCTACATCAACATTTCTGGTAAGCAGGGCGGTCTCGATCTGGTTGTCGTTTGGCACTAATTTAGCTCAGTCAGGAAAGGCTATGAGACATCCATTACTAGGCTAGTCGATATGACTCACAAGATTGTCCACAAGCAGTTCAAAGGTGATGTATGGGTGATATGGGCAGTTGCTCAGCGTGCTAGCCTGCCAGTGAAGATTGAAGCATGTGTCGAGTAAGTGCCATGGCGTTGTTCGGCTCGATCGCAACGTTTCTAATACCTTTCGCCGTGCAGAAAAGGGGCTAATTGTGTGTGTGATGTGCTGTTCGTGTCCATGGTGCGGACCTAACATCACGAAGTCTACTACCATACCCTTGCTGGAACCATTCCTGGTGTGGGGAAAATGCTACTGCGGGAATGCCCCGCACAAGTCCATCAGGACATTATAATGTGTTGGAACTTCAAAGACAAGGACAAGGTAAAGCAGGGTCTTGCGTGCGAGACGATCTCCAAATGACACTCGTAGATTCTGAGTGGAGGGGAGTTTAAGCACCTCATGATGTATCTCGTTCAAGATGTTCAATCCCAGTCTCCACTCAGTACGTGTTGGCACCTCACGTTCCTATTTGATGTTGCTCAAAGCCCTCTCCCAGCGTGCTGCATCTCGATACTATTGCACAATTTGTTAGCTTTGTTACGGCCAGTACCATTCCCGTTGCATCGCCAGCAGCTATACTGGGCTTGGCGTATTTCTTCGTGAAATGGGTTTCGAGCGCCGTCTTGGAATGCATGTATGTTGCTACATCTATCTCTGGGTGCGCGTCTAATGAACATTCTGAAAGACCTGAGGTGGAGTGTCTGCTGATGGCATACACTATCGAACTCATATCAGTACTGAAATCGCTGTTCGACTTTACAATGAAGCCGGATCTGGCGGGTACGACGAATTGGAAGGTCTTACAGGACGCGTTTGAGGATTATGAATACTCAGCCAGACGCAAGAAAATTCATGCCTATTGCTGGACGTTGTACGGGAGCAACGGTTTGGTTTTAAAGCGAGGGGATTTCCGCCGGAAGAAGCAGATGTTGCTGGATCAATCGATGGAATCCAACTTGAAGTCGGAATGAAAGGCGCGCGTGTCAATGGCACACCGTTTAGCACGGAGATGTACGTTGTGTTATACTTGTGAATGAGAACCCGCATGTAGGCTTGGGGTCGAATACGCAGACATTTGACACGACGTCCGTCTCAGAGACTTGAAGGTCAATTTGTCTGTCGGGATGATCAGGTCTACATATACATGAAGTATGTGCTACTACATACTGGAACGGGGAAAGGAAGTTGTGGCCGTACGGTCCGATTCTACCCGGGCCACTCTCGTCCGAGTCGCTATATCTGGCCTCGAAGTCTTCGTCTCGCACAATGGACTCGATTTTGGTCCTATTAACAGATGATCTAAGCAGTCCCTGCGCCGGACATGGGACTCAGAAATTACTGAGACATACTCATCTCGGCGAGGTCACGCGGAGACGGGCCCCAGCTCACTGGCACGCACCCTGCCCTCGGGGGGCGCAGGCCAACCGTATGTAGGTGAACCATGACTCCATTCTCACGAGCACCTCATCACATCCGTCAGCTCGATTCAGTGCATGCAACACGACGCGACCGTCCCATGAGAAGAAGACGTATACCGCCTCGTGAACTTTGCCTCACGGTTCGACTTGGACCTCTAAAATACCATTCCGAACGATACCCATCCATGGCTTGCGTCATTCGTCAGTTGGACTGGGCTTCGCAATCCCTCGGCTAAACTCTTCCGAGTTCCAGGACTCCAACATGCCCATGCCTCTTTTCCTCTGTAGTGCAACGGCGCAGGAATGATCACAAGAGAGGTAAGACGATCCCATTTGGACGTGGCGGAGTAAGTGGGAATGTTGCCGTTCGTCGTATCGGAATGATGACCAGCAGCAGGGTGGGCAGGACATCGGGATAGGATAGGAACAACTCAGGAAGGTGTTTCGAGATGCATCGTGGGTTGAGTGTCGGAATTGTGGTGCGTCATCTGTGCACCTTGTTACTCCCGTGACCGGTCCCAGCTGATTTTGTATATCACCCTGTTGATTTGGCTAGGTTGCACTCCGACTACGCTGAATCAATGCGTTCGTCTGGATTATGCGTGAGACCGCCATAAGATTGAACTTCAGCTACAAATCTAGAGACCACGACCAGAGCCTGACGACCTTGATCCAGATACGTCAGTACGTAGCAGCGCCTTCTCTTTCACACGTTCCAGAACTGTTCTCTGTTTGGATGGCAGGCAGGTAGCATTCATTTCATCAGACGGGCCGCAACCGCTGATCAGGGTGCCGATAAGCAAGCAACTGGGCAGCAAGGGACCAACTTCGACACCATACGGTCTCACCCGCAAGTGCTGTGGTATCTTCCGTGTTCCACGTCATTCGTTCCCTCATCGCAGCAGGTCGAGCTCCTCGACTATCACAGTCGAATACTTGATTCCCGGAACGAGTGTGCCACTGGCCAGCGTGGTTGCCTTTATCAGTCGACCGATGCTTCTTTGGAAATGTTCCGAGGCGGAGAACGAAATGAAGGCTAGGATACTTACTGCCCTCATACCGCGGTTTTTTCCTTCCATCCATCTCATTTCTCGTGCCAATGTCGACCTTTCGACCCTTGCCATTAGCAACCATGAACTCAAAGCCATTCAATTTCCATATGCCCCACATCAAGCCTTTCCGAGTTCTGATCGTCGGTCGGGCAAATGCCAGCATATGAGAAATAGCCTAGGCGAACCAGTGGCGATTATGGTGCACTAGACGAGGTTGGGAACCGAAAGCGCCGCCGAGACGTTACTTGTTGGCGAGCTGAGGCAAGGCTGTAACAATGGTGGAAGCGTGACTCGGAGTGGAGTTTGATGTGGCAGTGTTCGAGCATGTTCGGCCTGGGTTCTAGCGCCTCACAATTACAATGATGGGCACGTGTGGCCACGCGGACTTATCGATAGCAGTCATCGATAACTGCCCACTCCTTCTCCCCCACTTGTGAGCGATTTCTCGCTCTGCTTCCCTCAACACCAGCAGTATGGATACCATCTCGACTATCGACGAAGTTCTCAAAGTTATTCCGAAGTATGCATCGAGTTCCGAGTCCTTGTTGTCCAACTTTTCATTCCCTCTCGCAGATTTCGCATCCTCTGTGTTGGTCGTGTCAGTCTCGGCCGCTCCTCTCATATTCTTCTAATGATCATCGCAGGCTGGTGTCGGAAAGTCTTCCTTGGTCAATCGCGTGTTTGCAACCACAGAAGCAGTGAGTGACTGCGTTCGTCCGTCTTGGATTGGGACCGGCTGATCCTTCCTTCACTCAGAAAGTAGCCGAATATACACGCGGAGAAGCCCTTATCGACCAGGAAATCGTTTCCGACAATAATAATACACACCTTGTCTTGCACGACTCGAGTGGATTCGAAACCGGAGATGGCACCAATTTCGAGCTCGTAGATCAGTTCCTAAGAGACAGACATGCCAAGCCGGACGCGAAAGACAAACTGCACGCCATTTGGCAAGTATGTTACCGTGGTGACCTGTAGTCCGGAACTCACTGTCTCCAGGCTGTGTGCTGAAGCGCCAAGAGCCGGAGGCCGAGTGTTAGAGGGAGGCGACAAGAAATTGCTAGCACTCGCCCACGAACTCAAGAGTTCGTTCTTTTCAGTTGGATTGAGATGGGGTTCTCATTGACCACCCTTATACACACCAGCTCCCGTTGTCGTTGTTTTAACCAAGTACGATGCACTGGTACAGTCGAAGGAGATGGAACAGGAGGAAGACTACCCAGAAATGGACCCCGAGAAGTTACACGAGGCCGGCAAGGTGGATGCTAGCGCCGCCCTCGAAGCTTCTGCGAAAGTTCTCTCCAAATCCGTGGCTACGCTAAAAATTCCTACCCCTCCCTACACCAACATTTCCGGTAAGCAGGCACTCTCGATTCGATTGTCATTTGGCATTAATCTAGCCCAGTCAAGAAAGGCTATGAGACATCTATTACCGGCCTAATCGATATGACTCGCAACATTGTCCGCGAGGAGTTCAGAGGTAGCTGCTCAGTATGCTAGCCTGCCAGCGAAGATTGAAGCACGTGTTGAGTAAGTACCGTGCCATTGTTCGGCTCGATCGCAACGTCTCTAATTCCTTCGCCATACAGAAAGGGGTTAATCATAGTGCAATGTAATGTTCACGTCCATGGTACGGACCTGACTTCGCGAAGTCTACTATCATATACCATACCTTTGCTGGAGCCATTCCTAGTGTAGGAAAGTGCTACTGCAGGAATGCCTCGCACAAGTCCATCAGGACATTATAATGTGTTGGAACTTCAAAGACAAGAAGAATGAAGTAAAGCAGGATCTTGTGTGCGAGACGATCTCCAAATAGCAATCATAGATTCTGAGTGGTCCAAGGGGAGTTCAGGCACCTCATAATGTATCTTACTCAGAGTCACCTCCTAGTGTCGATACTATTGTACAATTTGTTAACTGAGTACCATATGTGTGCTACATCTATCTCTGGGTGCGCTTCTAATGAACATTCTGAAGGACTTCAAGTTGAAGTGGGGTGTCTACCGATGGCATACACTATTGACCTCATATCAGTGCTAGTACTGAAATTGCTGTTCGACTTCACACTGAAGCTGGATCTGGCGAGTATGATTGGGAGGTCTTACAGGAAGCGTTTGAGTGTTATGGATACTCAGCCAGACGTAAGGAAATTTCCGCCGGGCGGTTCAGATGAATCGATGGGTACTGCCCAATCCAAGTCGACTCGTGTGTCAAGTAGTTTTTAGTTTGTTACCTACCGTTTAGCATGGGGACGTATGTTGTGTGCCTGTGAATGAAAACCCGCATGTACGCTGGGAGCCGAATACGTATTGCCAGTGTCGAGATTAAGACAAACAGAGCTGACTCAGAGAGCGATGGCGCAGTTTGCCTGAGAACCAAAGGAGCCACCGCCAGTGTGCGTGAAGCCACAATGAAGGATGTGCCAGGTGTCAGCTAGTGTGCATTCAATATTGGTTGCGAAGGTGGGACCAGAGTCGGCGTGTGAAGGCATATCGTACTTTGTTGAAGTTTGTTTTGTTGCAATCGCTCCAACGGGCATACCCCGAACAAGGATGGCACAATACTACAGTACTGTCAGAAATTGAGGCCAAAGAGTAGTTCAAGTCTATGAAGCATCACTCAACAACACGGGCCCGGGGACGCGAGCGCGGTGACGGGGGCGGAAAGCAAGAGGATGTGACTACGCCGTGGTAAGGCCGATTTTCCAACTTGAATTTTGCCATCGCTGTCTTTGGCCTCAAAGTCTTCGCCTCGCACAAATGGACCAAACTTGGTCCTACGAACAGGCGATCCAAGTAGTCACTTCCTCGGACATGAGCCTCAGAAATTCTCGAACACTGGGACATACTCATCTCGTCGAAGTCACACAATGATGGGCCCTGGCTCACTGGCACGCGCCCTACCTCATCTTGTCCTCGGGGGCGCAAGCCAATCCTATGTAGGTGAACCATGACACTATTGTCACGAGCATCTCATCACGTCCGTCAACCCGATTCAGCGCATGCAATACGACGCGACCATCCTCCCAGAAGACTTCAGCTCACGGCTCGACCTAGACAGGGATTCTAAGCTCATACCGTTTCGAACAATGCCTTGCGTCGTTCATCAATTGGACTAAGCTTCGCAATCACTCGGGCAAACTCTTCCGTATTCCAGGACTCCGACATGCTCATCCCTCTTTCCTCTGTAGCGCAACGGCTGAGGAATGATCACGAAAAAGGTAAGGGGATCCCGTTTAGCGCCGAGTGGAATCTGGAGTACTTGCCAAGGACGTGGCGGAGTAAGTGGGAATGTTGTCGTTTGTCATACCTAGAATGATGACCAACAGGAGGATGGGCTGGACATTGGGATGTGATGGGAACAACTCGGGAAGGTGTTTCGAGAAGCATCGTTGGTCGGGTGTCAGAATTGAGGTGCGTCATCTCTCACTGTGCACCTTGTTGCTTCCGTGACCGGTCCCAGCTGATTATAATCAGTCGTATATCACCCTGTTGACTTGGCTAGGTTGTACTCCTACTACGATGAGTCGAGGCTTATGCATGGGCTCGGAGACCGCCATGGGGTTGAGTTTCATCTGCAAATCTAGAGATCACGACCACAGCCTCGGCGAGCCTTGATCCTGATATGTCAGTACGTACCAGCAACCTTCTCTTCTACATGTTGTTCCAGACCCATCCTCTGTTTGGATGGCAGATATAAATATCATTCATTCATCAGACGGGCCACACTGCATTATCCCGATCGCTGATGGGTCCCGATAAGCAAGCAACTGCCAGTGGATAACAGGGACAAACTTCGACGACACCGTGACATGGTCTCACCCGCAAGTGCTGTGGTATCTTCCGTGTACCACGTCATTTACTGCTTCATTGCGGCAGGTCGAGCTCCTCGACGACCACGTCAAATGCTTGTCTCCCGGAACGAGTGGCCGCCCTTATGCGTCGATGCTTTTTTGGAGTGATCCGAGGCGGAGAACGAAACGAAAGCTGGGACGCTGACCGCACTCACGCCGCGCTTCTTTCCTTCCTCCCATCTCCTTCCTCGTTCCAACGTCGACCTTTCGACCCTCGTCACTTAGCAGTCATGAGCTCAAAGCCATTCAATTTCCGTATGCCCGACAACAAGTTCCGAGTCCTGATCGTCGGTCGGGCAAATGCTGGCAAGACAACCATATTACAAAGGGTCTGCGAAACAACGGAGAGTCCGAAGGTATATAGGGTTAATAAGGATGGTACTCGTGAAGAGGTTAGCAAATATCATCTTGTTCCGAGTACTTCTCATCCCTTAGGGAAATTAGGTTCATCTCCATCCCACCACCGAGGTTAGTCAATCCGCGTTGACGATAACAACTTCTGACTCGACTAGCGCGGTGAGCACAACATCGAGCACGAGCTCGTGTTCACCAACCACGATGGTTATGTTTTTCACGACTCGTGTGGATTCGAGGCTGGAGATGAAACCAAGCTACGGACCGTGCAAGACTTTGTGTGCAAGAAGGCAACTGCAAAGGAACTTCAGGACAGATTGCACGCTATCTGGTTCGTCATGTTCACGCTCAGAATGTGCGAACTGAAATATTGCATCCAGGTACTGCATCCCAATGGACAATGATCGTCCCGCACTTGACATGAGATTCTTTGGCTCCATCTGTCCAGACAAGAATGGTAAGCCTGTTGCATCTTGTATACCACTGTGGATCAGGCTCAACACACTGCAAAGTGCCTGTGATTCCAGTGTTCACCAAGTATGACCAATTCAAGCGTAACATCAGGGTGAAATTGCAAGATAGATCCCAAGGAGATGTGAGGCCAACATTGAAGGAAGCAGCAGATGAAGCAGAGGTCATCTTTCAGGAGCAGTACTGGGCAGTAATCAAGGGTGATTCCCCAAGATATGTTAGACTGGAAGGTAAGGCTTGTAATGTTTGGTTTCACTTTGTTGTCATATGACATTTACTGTGACAGGGATGCACAAGTCTGGACACTGTGATGCCTTGATCAGTGAAACAGCAAATGCCTTGGGTGTTGAAGTGGTGACACTAATGCTTCTGGCTGTGCAAAGGGAGAATCTAGGGGTGGGTGTGAGAGTGGCAGTAAACAGGTAAGTATTTCATCTATGAGGTGATACTGTATGTGACTTATCTGTGATGCAGGATGGATCTAGAACAGGATAGTGAGATTATTATCAAGAAGTGCATTACATGCTTTCCACATCTTTGGGTATGTAAGAATTTGATCTTGAAAGGAATTGTGAGGCTGATGGTTTCTGTGCCATTCCTGCTCTCCAGTTGGTAAGTGATGTTATGTGATAGCTGGAATTGCAAAGCTCATGGTTTCTGTGCCATTCCTGCTCTCCAGGGTGTGAGTGATATTAGATAATAGCTGGAATTGCAGGGCTCATGGTTCCTGCACAATGTTCTCCAGTTTGTGAGTGATCTCATGTGATAGCTGGAATTGCAAGGTTCATATTTTCTGTGCCATTCCTGCTCTCCAGTTTGTGAGTGATCTTGCATAATAGCTGGAATTGCAACCTCATGGCTTCTGTGCTATTCCTACTCTCTAGTTTGTGAGTGATCTTATGTGGTAGCTGGAATTGCAACCCTCATGGTTTCTGTACCATTCCTGCTCTCCAGCTTGTAAGTGATATTATGTGATTGCTGGAATTGCAGCCCTCATGGTTCCTGTGCAATGCTCTCTAGTTTGTGAGTAATCTCATGTGATAGCTGGGGTTGCAACCCTCATGGTTTCTGTGTCATTCCTGCTCTCCAGCTGGTGAGTGATATCATATGATAGCTGGAATCACAAGGTTCATGGTTTCTGTCCTATTCTTACTCTCCAGGAGGTGTGTGATATCATGTGATGGCTGGAATTGCAAGGCTCATGATTTCTGTCCTATTCCTGCTCTCCAGTTGGTGAGTGATACCATGTGATGGCTGAAGTTGCAAGACTCATGGTTTCTGTGCCACTCCTGCTCTCAAGGGGGTGAGTGATATCATGTGATAGCTGGAATTGCAAGGCTCATGGTTTCTGTCCCATTCCTGCTTTCCAGTTGGTGAGTGATATCATGCAATAGCTAGAATTGCAAGGCTCATGGTTTCTGTCCCATTCCTGCTCTCCAGGAGGTGAGTGATCTCATATGATAGCTGGAATCACAGGGCTTATGGTTTCTGTGCCATCCCTGCTCTCCAGCTGGTGAGTGATATCATGCAATAGCTGGAGTTGCAAGGCTGATGGTTTCTGTGCTATTTCTGCTCTCCAGGAGGTCAGTGATATGATAGGAGAACTGAAATTGCAAGGCTCATGGTTTGTGCCACTCCTGCTCTCCAGTCAGTGAGTGATATCATGTGATAGCTGGAATTGCAAGGCTAATGGTTTCTGTGCTATTCCTGCTCTCCAGGAGGTAAGTGATATCATCTGAGAGCTGGAATTGCAAGGCTCATGGTATCTGTGCCATTCCTGCTCTCCAGTTGGTGAGTGATATCATGTGATAGCTGGAATTACTTTGAAGGCCCATGGTTTCTGTGTCATTCCTACTCTCCAGGAGGTGAGTGATATCATGTGATAGTTAGAATTGCAAGGCTCATGGTTTTGGTGCCATTCACACTCTCCAGTGGGTGAGTGATGTCATGTGATGGCTGGAATTGCAAGGCTCATGGTCTCTGTGCCATTTCCTCTCTTCAGACAGTGAGTGATAATGTCATTCCTGGCTTCTACAGGCTACTTCATTCAATACATTTTCTAGGACTCCAATGCTAGTTTGTTGGTTTTAACACTTTGCAAGGTATGTTTCATTGCTACTTTCTCAACATGACATATATATGAGTTATAGGATACTCTTTTGCAAAATTTAGCCAAGCATCATACTTGCATTGGTATATGATGCATTTTTAGATTTGTTTTATAATAACTAATTACTTCATAGCATCCATTCTTATCTTGGAATATTAGATGAAGCATATTCCACATTCAAGAGCTCCCTAGACTCTCTTCAAATAGCCTTTTCCTCATTATCTACAAATGCCTCTGAGAATGACTATATTGCCTTCATTCAGACACATAGCCTTGGTGTGTGTCTTTTAAGTTTCTTCCTTTTTGCATTTTCTCATATTCTTAGTCCCCTCCAATGAATGATGTTGCCTGTGTATTCTGGAATCTTTCCTTTCACCTGAAATATCTGTACATCTGTGTACCAGAAAATGTGAAAAGTGGAGAGATTCAAAGATTTACTTCTGAAGCCATTGGGTGTATATAGATTGTTTCCTTATGCAAAAAATCCTCACAATTGTGTCTCTCAAACTTGGGGACTGTTCAGACAAGAAAACGGTCATGTGCCAGGTTGAAATCAATGAGGTACAAAATTTAACTATCCTTCATACACAATCCCGAACACATAAAAAGTTCCTGTTCTCCAGAGATATATACACCATATCACCTTTCCAACAGGTGCAGAGTACAGTACAACAAGTGGTCGAAGTTGTAAATTAATGTGCAAGGGATTTTCCAACCTCCAGGTCACCATTGATCCGGTGTACGTGCACCTGCACCCATGCCCATGGCAGCAGTGGCGGGTGAAGGCACCTGGTCCTCATCCATGATCCCTAGCACATCATCAAACCTTTCCACTTCGTCCACAGCCAACCTGTCTTCCTCACTCCACGCGTGCCACAACTCACCGTCCCCAGACCCTGCTTCCTCACCCGCCCTTGGGACGCCTTTCCCAAAGTCCAAGTCTTGTTCCTCAAACTCGAGCGGTGTCTGTCTCTCCCCCTCCCCACGTCCACCGCTGTCGACGGCACGTTCGCGCCCACCTCTCACCCGACCCACCTCCCTCCGGATCACCTCCCCAACGCCTTCCATCACCCTGGTCGGGATCCCCCCGCCGATGCCCATCCCAGACAACGCCGCGCGCGTGTTCGAGCCGCTCCACGACGTCCCTGTCCTCCCACGCGACTGCTGCGCCGCCCCGTTGGGCAACATCGGGATCGGCATGCGCCCCCCGGTCGTACTCGGATCGTGCGCCATCTCGGCGCTCATCGCGCTCGCAAGGGGCCCGTCGAACGACGACGGACCGTGTACGTGTGCATGCCCATGCGAGCGCGAGTGCGAGCGGGCGTGCGTTCGGTCGGGCGAGAAGGCGAGGTCTTCGACGAAATGCGCGCCCGAGGGTCCTGCGAACGCGCTCACTTCGACCTCTTTCCGCACGTCGATCTTGATGCCGGAGATGGCGAGACGGTGGCGTCGAATCAGCGCATGGTAGTCTTCGCCGAGCGTGAAAAACAAGAACTGGTGCGACAGGTAGATCGAGCGGGGTACGAGTCCCGGTGTGCGTGCGCACGTTGACAACTCCGCATGCGCGAGCGAGCTGGGACGCCAAGATCAGCACGCAAGAGGAGATAAAGAAGAAGAAAAACAGACTTGGACTGTCTGGGCTTGGATTGGTCCCCGACTTCTTGCACTACATGTTTCACTTCCTCCCAGTCATGTCGTCGCTTCAACTGCCACGTCGCCACCATACTCTCCTTGCCTACCAACTCGGTCGCCGCCTCGAGCAGCTGTTGCGTCAAGCCAGACTGCCTCCTCGACGTGTCCCTGGGAGGCGAACGCGGGACCGGCGGCGAAGCACTCAGCCGTCCCGCAGCACCGATGCCCGGCAACGAGATGCTCGTCGCCAACGATGTAATAGGCGACGAAAATGGAATACCGGAGTCGCGCGGTCGTTGCTCGAGCGTGATCCGTCGTAGGGACAAGACGCCGCCGGAGGCATCAAACACGAGTACGTCCTTGAAGCTCTGCTGGCGATGGGAGGATTGCGACGGGGGAAGATCCGAGCGACCCGAAGACGTGCTCGGCGAAGACGCCATCTGCGGCGGGAGGAGAGTCGTGGGCAGCACTATTTCAGTGCCGAAGACGAATGTGAACGAAAGGCCCGAACGGAGACCATCTGCGCCTGACACTCCTGTCGAGCGTAATCGCGCGATGGGCGCCAACTCCACCGAAAGTGGCTGCTGGACCAAAGGAAATCAGGATCATTAAGATTGAACAATGGAAACACTCACAGGCTTGTCGACGTTCCATATCCTGGTGTCCATATGACTCCTCAAATCAGGTTGTCCCCCATACGGATTAATCGCGAACACGTGTACCGTACCCTTGCGAGTCCCAATCGCGACCCACCGACCGTCTGGAGAGACCTCTATGTCCTGAATGACGGCGGACGTACGACCACGACGGAGGCTGTACACGTGCCATGGTGCGTCCTCCGAACTTGGTGGCGATGGTGTCCAATTCGGGACAGGAGCTGGCCCGAGTCCGGCGCCAGCGCCAGCAACCCCTCCTTCCTTTCCAGTCCCGCCGACAACCCCGCTACTCCTGCCTCTGATCCCCCCCCTCAACGCGGGCGCACGTCGTCGAAGTTGGAAAACGCGGATGACCTGCCCGTCCTTGGGCCCAACTAGAAGGGTGTTCCCGTCGTGCGTAAACGCGAGGTGACTGATTGGCTGATGCTTGGCGGCGACGAACTCAGCAAAAACTTGAGGATGCGACGAAGCACGGCTATTCAAGAGCGGCCCAAGGTCAAGTACTTTGACGTAAGAGCCAGACCGTGACGTGTTGTGGGCGAGCAACGGCTCTCGCCCATCATCAGCGTCGCTCGAAGGTGTGGCGTCTCCAGTCGCACCGCGGAAATGAGCGTGGTCGTATCCCTGAGCCTGATCGTGATCGTGGTTCCCGCTACTGGCTGCAGGCGCACTTCGGGAGAAGAAGAGATTGCTCACTCCGCTCATCACGGAGGAGCGCTGATCCCCCTGTGTGGAAAGTAAACGCCTCGCGTCGTCTCGCGCCCCTGGCGAGGCCGGTGGCACACCCAACAGACCAGAATGTGACTTGGCGTACTCAGCCGCGGCGTTGTAGGCCATCCCTCCCAGCGACTTCATACCACTCAACACCGTCCCTCCCACCTTGATCGCGGCACTCCCGATGTCACCTTGCGATATCCTAAATGGGATTGAAGAAGCTCGGACGTGTGTGCGTGGCTGCAGTGCGGCGGATCCTTGCGGTGAATCGGCACGGGGGGGGTGAGCGGCGAACGCGAGAAGGCGATGAGAGAGGGAATAGATAGGCGTGGGGTCGTCTGAAATCGAGAGGTCGTCCAAATCATGCGTGTCTATGCCTGATACTGATACAGTGTCGTTGGTATTTGGTTTATGTGTTGATGTACGACCGCAAGCAAATATGGAAGAGGAAGAAATAGTATGTAGTATGGTCAATGATGCCGATGATAAGACGTGAAGAGTAGGTGGGCCTGTGGTACTCTGGGACGTAATTTGTGAGTAATTCACCCAAACCAAAGAATGCTGCATCCGAACTCACAATAACAATGAAAAGCTCACTTGAGGCAAAAGACGATACATTGTTGAATGGCAACGTCTTGACGACTTCGTGGGAGAGCAACGAATAAATAATCATTACAGATTGACCTTGTGTCTTGGAGCTATCAAATGATCCGCGTGAACAATGGGACGAAGATTCCCAAACTAACTCACATTATGCCGATCAGGGGTCGCAAGCTCGAGAGATGACTATCGTCTGCGACGGGTGGTGGGAGAACACCAGCAAAGGTGACATGTCCCCATGAAGAAGCAGTGAGGTTCAACACCTCTGATACCGACGCTAAATTGGTGCAATCCCACATCTGGAGCCCAGAGAAGTAGCCGAGGAACAGAACACGCCTGCGGAGCCGATCGGTTAGTTCGCGCACATCCACAGCAATGTCTACCATAGTGTGGGAGGGAAAGGCTTACCGAGGTTTCGAATTAAGTTGAGGTAAACTATCCCACCGAGACCACAGAACGCTATCTCCTTCAGCGACCGTAGGATACGCTGTCAAAGGATGATTTTCGCGGGCGACGTCACCGTCCTCTGAGCCAAGAAGAGCCGCCTGCAGCTCCGGTGAACCGCCTAGTGAGCTTCTTGTTCTAGAAGACAACTGGAGTGCTCGACGTCTATTTGATGGAGAAGTGCCAGGTAAGAACTCTCGCTCTGAAAACGGAGGGAGTGGCTGTCCGATGCTGGGACTAATGGAGTTGCCAAAGGAAACGGGCATTGAGACTCGTGGCGGGGAAGGTGCAGCAATCGGGACAGGGATTGATGTCGGGACGTAGTTGCGAACTGTGCGTGAGAAGTTCTCAAGCATGGTGGGTGGACTAGAGGGGATGAATCCGGTAAGCCAACCCATGCCTTACTGAAAGCGGTCGAGGGGGAGGGAGAAGCAGAGTCTAACGCTCGGGCACGTGTCATGATGAGACTTGGACAAATTTGGAGCGATCAAGGGGTTCGGCGCTTGGCACAAAGAAAGAGGGTGGCAACGTGGGGGCAATCAAAGGCAACAATGTGACAGCGGATCATGGACGAGCATCGAAGAACAAGCATGAGTAGAGGGTAGAATGCTCACCGAGACAGTACGGGGGATCTAGTATGCCCATGGAACGTTGGTGGCGACAGAGATAAGGCGACGGAAGCCGGACGAGGGATGGGTGACACGACAGTAGTTGGAGTAAGAGACAGGAGACGACCTTCGTGCTTAGTTGGGAGGAGGTCGTCGTCGTCGTCGTCGGCTATGGTCTCCCGTCGTTCAAGAATCGAGGGCTCGGTGTTCGGGAGCCCGTCGGGTTGTCCCTGGAGGTAGTTAGGGCCGGGGTGTTCCTCGATCCAAGAGGGTGCATTATGAAGCTGTAACAAAGGGCGATAATGGGAAGGGGGTTCTGGAGTGGCCTGACGCTGGACATGTTCGTTGCTGCTCGCTGGCATTAATGGGGGGTGAAGTGAGGAGTACTTGTAGAGAAAGAGAAGAAAGCTCTAGTTCTTCGTAGATACAGGTGGACTTGTAAATAAATGCAAGAGCACCCGTGGACGTGGTCAAGTTGCTGTGTGAGTCAGGAGGAGGAGGCTTAGTATGACTTGGAGTGCGGAGTCCGAGTCAGAGCTTCCTATGTAGTGCTCTCCTTTTTTGGTCAGCTGCGTTTCAAGGGTCATCATTACGAACTTGGCATCTGGCCACTGTGGCAAATAGAATAAGGGTCCCTACAACGACATCATGATAGATATTCGCAGCGCTCAGTGACCCCGATCGTGGTCAAGCCGTCATACCCCACCTCTCATATTCTGTGAAGGTGGCCTGGCGAGTCCCCAGGACGCATGCAGTGCCTATTTTCAGTGGACCCCAATTTTACAAGCCATGCCACTACAAAATCACCGTGGGTGGCGCGTGTCTTGGTAGACTATGGCCCGGACAGTGTCACTGGTGCAAAAACTTTGTCTATCCAGTGGACCATCCCCATTGATGACATCATCGGTCCTGTGCCAACGCGTACCCTCCAGCGCGCGGAGCTTCTCGCCGCCATCAATGGTATTCGAAAATTGGGCGAGGATGAAGGTCCTCCATCGAGTAGGACTGACCAAATAGGCGTCCAGAGACCGGGAAAAAGATGTTTGGGTCATCACATCTGACTCCAAGTATGTCGCATCTGGCATGACCGTGTGGGTACCTGCTTGGCAAGTGAGCCAATTTTTGTCGTTCACGTCTACCGTGGTAGCTAAACTTTTCGGACAGGAGCAATGGTTGACGCAACCCGGCCAAGAAACCCAAGAATCTCGACCTTCCAAATCCTCGACGCAATACGAGCGTGACTATGATGTTCAGAACGCTTTTTGGCGTATTGGTTGCGAATACAATACGACTGCAGATGGTCTGGCTGGGATTGCTGCCAGGGCAGACACTCGAGGAAAACCTCCAGACGTACGTGGACACACCCCTAACGAGCCATAACATTTTCTTTCCAGCGAGATTGCCGCCAGCCATCCACCGCCCGAAGAGTTCTGTTCCCTAGGTTGGATGCTATTCATCTACTTCCTTGGATATCCCAACTCTACAGCCTTCACTGCCTAATCACTGAAATCAGTGTCGTATCGTAAATCCAACATGCTACTAGCAAAAATTAGCTAAGTACGGAATTTCACGAGCGATGACCCAGTTCGAGTGGTTTTTGCTCTCACCTGTGGACGAACAGACGCGGGGAAGCTATCGCCGAACGCAGATAAGATAGTTGAATAACTCACAGCATCGGAGGCCGTTCGGAACTAACCAAGTTTCCCATACTTCGGCCGGCCTAGCACTTGGGAACACCTCACCTTCTGATACTACTTATTGCAGAACCTTCAAGCTTCAAGACTCAAGTCGCTCATCGCGCGACACCCAAACTATACATCCAAAGATTCTGTCCTTCAAAATTCAACCTTGTGTTCTGGGAAACGTCTCTGCCTGATGACCTCGTTCAAGATCGGGAGAAGTCAGGAAATCGGCTTGAGCATCCAGCATCCCACCATGTTGATTGAATCGACTTGTTACTAATCCATGCAACTTGATGCTCAAGTTCATAATCAGAACATACGTATCCCCACTAAACCCATGGATGAAACATTGTATGTCGTTTGAATTTGCGGATGTGACATGGTGAAAGGGTTGTTCGTACCAGTGTTATGGTCACCCGTCGGAGTCCTTGGCGCGCCTAGAACGTGGTGGCACTATTTATATAGCGAGTTCAGTCGCGTTGCACTTCTTGGCCCTCCACTAGAACCTTCTCCTCATGCTCGCCATTCGTCGTGTCCTCAATAACCCAAACCGTTGCCAAGACGTCATCGCCCGTCGTCTCATCTTTTGCGAGAACGCTCTACGCGCGGGTACAGAAGACCTTCTCATCGAGTGTCGGTGCTGCCAACGCTTCCTAGCCTTTTGTTGTTCTTGTCACAGCAGGCAGGTAGTACAGGCAGAAGAGGCGCGCCGAATGTACCGCCCTCATGTTACAGACGAAGACACCGCGCCTACAAAGCCGTGTCATTATTACAAGGTCGCGCTCGTCGACGGCGCGTGTCTGGGAAATGGGCAGAATGGGGCCACGGCCGGCATCGGGATCGTAGTCGGCGAGGACCCTCTGACGATGCACTGGGCCATCCCCGTGGACGACGCGATAGACCCTTCGGCTGTCCGCACGTCTCAGCGTGCAGAGCTCCTTGCTGCGCTCCACGGCATTTACAAGCTCTCCGAGTTTGAAACGCATCCGGGGGACAGCCCTACCAATGCGAGGGAGGAGCACTCCGAGTCGAACAACAAGGTTACTTGGGTCATCACATCCGACTCGGAGTACGTCGTGTTGGGCATGACGGAGTGGGTTCCCAACTGGAAGGTCAGCCACCCTTGTATTCGGTTCCTGTTTGCCATTCCTGATCTCAGCGACCGAGTAGAGAAACGGATGGCGAACTGCATCGGGAAGGCGACCAAAGAATCTGGATCTCTTCCAGAGACTCGACGCGGCTATTGACGGCTACGAGCGCAAGTACGATGTTCGGATTGCTTTCTGGCGCATCAGCCGCGATTACAACGAACTTTCCGATGGTCTTGCTGGGTTTGCTGCAAGAGGTCATACTGTTGAACCAGCCCAGTTCGAGTACGTACCTCGGACTCTGATGGTTCTTTCCAGTCCATGACGTTTGTCTTGACAGAGCGGAATTCGACTTTGATGATGAAATGGCGACCAACTAATTAGAACGTCATTCATTGTATTGCTTAGTGTTCAGATAATTACATTACCGCTGATTAGATGTTATTTACCCAGAGACCCAATATCGCTCTATGATAATCGTTGCCGCCCCGTATATTCGTTGCTATCACTGGCATGGTGGGCCAAATCTCCGCTGGTTATCCGCGGACTGATCAGATGTGCTGTGCGGCCACACTCACCTGGGTCCTCGGTATTGGCCTGTACTGTCTAAGTTGTCGAAGTGAAGTGAGTTGAGTATAGCCCACATCGGCTCGCGAATTGATATTTCGTAGTAAGTCGTGTTGGACTGAGTTCGAAGTGCGGCGTCGATTCTCCCATCCGTGGCAACGCTGGCCTGTTCGCGCCGCGGCCGTCATACCATCTCACCCGCTTCACGAAAAGCACCCAGCGAACACCGTTTTCGTCTGTTTCCTTTCCATGGAACCACGGGCACGGTGACTGTGGTTCAGTAAGCCTGGATCCTGCCCAAGCGTCCCCTGCCGGCCCACTAGTAACGACTCCGACTCGGAGTCGGACAAAGCGACCACCCTCACTCATCGCGGGATTGACATCCGACGTGCACCTCCAAAGTAGCCTTGCTACAACGGAAGATCACAGGAAAGTTGAAACCGCGACTGATCTGAGTAATAGCCGTGACAACACTCCATGCTATTATGGTATGCTTGTACTAGTAAATGTCGTGCGGCGAAATCTCAAACGGTGAGTGTCATCGTTCTTTATCTCGACGCCGCTCGGACAATGTTTCACCTCACTCAGCAGTCAACCATGCCCGCCATTCGTGATGCCCTCAGTAACTCATGCCGCTCTCAGGACGTCGTCGCGCGCCGTCTCATCTT
>JBBPOD010000301.1:0-21719 GCA_038091255.1 Tylopilus intermedius | reverse complement strand
TCGATTATTACATTACTAGTGTCAAAAGCGTGTATTTACACCCATTGTGACAAACCCGGTAGTCGCTAGACAATGTTGTCTCAGCCCATCATGGCCTGCTGCAGCAGATCATCGACTTGATTTCTGTTCTAACCTGCATCAGCAAACCAGGGATTAGGCTGCAGTGCTTGCAGAATTTCCAGCTTGCATAGAGATCCCAGACTTCCCAGATTTGAACTTCCAGTAGCAACACACTTCCCAGTGTTTCCAGGCTCCCCATGCCCAGGCTTTCAGCAGGCTTATTCAAGTTCAAGTTCATAATTTGGCTTAAATATTAGATAAGCTGTGGGAAAATTCAACTGTCCATATCTGACTGAGTCGGATGAGTCAAGTCACAACATATCATTCTAAGTACACATGCATATCTACCTAATACTTTGACTCATCGCAGGACCATTGTTCTCGCGCTATTGTCTACTGCCATGCTTGGGCAGCGACCCAGATGCATTCACATGCACCCGGACGACATGCACGCCCCCGTCCTCCGTCGCGCTCGCAAAGCAGTATACACCCTTGATGATACTCACGCTCTTGACACGCACATGATGCTGCATGTACGTATGCTGCAATTTGCTCGCCACGCTCCGCTCCAACCGCCCCGTGTCCCAAATCTTGACACTCCCGTCGTCCGACGCCGGCACGAAGAACGCGTGGTCGGGCGCGACGGCGAGCCCGGTGACAAGCTACGAGTGCCGCGTTAATGCGACGGTTGCTGTTGTCCCGTGCGATGAAGCTCTGCCGCGCAGCGTTCCGCCAACGGATCGGGCCTTCGTGCATGCGCGGACCGAAGTCGTGCTAGAGCTCGCGGTTGTCTTGATAGACGTTTTCGAGCAGGGTTCTAAGCCCCGCTTCTTGGCCGTCTGTACAAGGGTAGTGCATCAGCGAGGAAAGAGGTGGCACGCGGAAGGTATACCGAGGTAGAAATCGGCTGGAGAGAGGCGACGCGCGCGCGCACGGTCTGCCGGGTGATGACTGTCGTCGAGTCGGGCGATGGCCTCCGCGAACGCTCTAGAGAGTGCTCTGGACGGATGCGCGCGGGCGCTTTGACGACCCGACAGCAGGGGTGGCCTCTTGTCCCTCTTTGCTCCCGACCTGGAGACGCTGCGGTGCACGGAGTAATGGATTCGTCGTCAAGAACACGGACTCCGTTGGACTACCGGCACGATCATGGACTGGGGGTGTGTTGGATGGGGTAGCTCCGGGGAGTGAAGGCGACTGCGCAGCCGCTTGCCTGGCGCGCTCGCGGGCTGCAGCCACGAGGTTGAACGACGACGTCGAACTACTGATCGTTGTGAGGCGTCAGCGCAATTCATCAAGTGCGGGCGAATTTGGAGCATGGTCGATGCTCGTAGCACGGCTCATCCGCGGGGTACCAAGTCGGGTGATTATGTCGCTCGAGCAGCATGCGAAACGCACGAGGTTGGTGGTGGAGCGTGATATGACTCATATGAGGGAGACGGCTTGAGGATCGATGGAGAGCTTCTGGAGCTCAACGTCTCCTGCCGTTCGAATGATCTTTTCGTCATCATCATATCATGAGTGTTCCGCGTTAAACATTTACCGTCATCTCGAGCTCGTTTCGACCAGTACTTTCTTCGCCCGTCCCAGATCCTCAAAATTTTGACGGTATAGATGCCATGGATGGCAAGTTGGATTGATCGCGATCTGTTTCAGCGCACTGGATAACGGCGAGGTCTGCCGAGATGCAAGGGTCTCAACAGACGGGGAGCGACAGGCTGCGACTTGCGCTGGGTCATTTGTTGCTGCACCCAAGATGTACATGACTGCATCGTCTAGAACGGCTGAGCGACAGATAATCCAAAGCAGTGCGAGAACGTACCATCGTCCCCGTCGCAGAAAGGTCTGCGACAATTCGCCAGCGGTTGATCCGATGCGGGTCGAGATCATACACACTTCACCGGCGAGTTCTCCGGTGCACTTCGTGCTCCCCACCTGCGCGTTGAGATGCTTCTTCGGTCACGATGGTATGTGTAACCAGTGGCTGCTCCCTTTCGTCGGCGTCGCGTGTCGAGGAGGATGCTGGGAATATTGCTGAGAACGGAGTCCTCCTTCGACTGTTCCGATGACTTCCGGGTAGATGGTGGTCGTCTTGGATCTGATGGACTTGCTTGTTCATTGTCGTCGTCGTCGTCGATGAGGGAAAAGTGTCACAAGGCGCACAAAAAAGGTAAAACGCGCATAGTAAATCACCCAATCAAAACGTGGCAAAATCAATCAGTCAGCCGTTGCATCAAGAATAATGCCCACGAATCGACAGGTCGTTTTGCTCCATGATATGTATAGTGATACAACGAAAGTATTGTACAAGTTTACCCAATCAATCTGACTCTGACAACGAGTGAAAAAAGTTTGGATCACCGTACTTATTCAACCAAAATTGCTCGTATGCTTCCATCGCTGTCTGCATTCGCAAACGAGTATGCGCCTTTTCACCAAACCGGGGGATTAAGTGGGCGTGTGAGCGAATTCGACTCAAAGGGATAATGTAACCTTCTCGACCCTCTTGCGTGACCACGCGTGTTAGAAGGTGGAGTCCTGCAGACGAATCATACCGTACGACATTGAATTTCTGTACGTAGGCAAGAATCTCATCGCGTACATGAGCGGGCCGATCTGGCCAGATCGGACGAAAGATTAGTCGAAGTTGAACAACGTGGTGCCCTGATGCGTTGGCGTTAGATGGGAGATGAAATGGAGACGACAAAACAAACTTACTTTGAAGTCCCTGCGCAGGCCACAGAGATGCATCTGACGTACTGACGATGGCAGGGTCGTAACGACCAACGGGCCACGTATCACAAGGAGGATGGGCAGAGAGCGACTGCGCTGGTTCCAACTCGTTCTGCACGAAAAATGGCTTTGTTTGCACACGAACCTTGTACCATGCTTGAATACGACTGAAGGGTATCGGGTCGAAGTCTGCGCAATGCAAACGCCGGGGAATTCGAGACGTGGGCTCGGTGTGAGCAGATTGACAATGCAGGAAGTAATGGATTGCGCGGGGGAGGTCGAAGAGACGGAATGTTTCAATGGCATCATTGAGGGATAGTCGCGTAAGATTTGGGTCTCTCCTGAGGTGTAAAGCCGTACGTTCTGTCGCGAATGTTCGAAATGGGCTTGGGGCAGAGGGGAACAACCCGTCATGGAGAGCTTTTGCTCTAGTGAAATAGTCGGTAACCTTGCATTTGATGCATGGTGAGTTACGTCCTGGATCGTTGTCGTTATCACGGTGATCGTCGTCGTCATCGTCGTCATCGTTGTCATCGTCGACGGCGACAGCAGCAGCATCGTCAAGTTCGGACTGGCGAAGGGAAGTGGCGTGGTCAAAAAGAAAACATTTCTCGACACGGTCGAGATAGCGACACATTTGAGATTGCGAATCATGATTGTTGCCGGAACGCGCGGGCTTCTTCACGAGGTGTATGTGGGCGCGTTCCGTTACCTCAGCAGTCCATTGCATGGGAGACCCTTGTGAACGGATGCTAGGCGCAACACTTTGCAGCAGCTCCAGTTTGGGAATCTCCCAATGATCGATGACGTGCTTGACACCGCGTGCTTCGGCTTTGATGATGGATGGCTTGTTCTCGTGAAATCCTCGCAACGCGTGCTCAACCCTGGTGATGTCTCTCTCTCGAAACTGGGGAGCCTGAGAATAGTAACGGAACTCGGTAAGGAAGCGCAGAGCTAAGAGGCATTTGCGGGGCACGGCTCCAGCAAGGATGCCGACAAGGTAGCGTTGTATGTTGCGATGGTCACGTCCCGACGAGAACGTAAGAGCGGAGATGCCATCCGGAAAGCGTCGGTAACCGATGAGGGGTTGGAGTAACGAGAACCGGTAGTCCAATTCGTCAGCGCCGATGAGATTGACGGCCCATGAGTGATCGTGGTCGTTGGCGAATTTCCACCACTGATGGAGCGATTCGGGACAGAAATTGATCGAAGGTTCGACGAGGGGCCAGCTCCCCCAACATGGCTCCGCTACGCCATTGAGATAGGGTCCGCAGGCTTTGAAAAATTCGGCGAACTGGGATGCTGGGGTCGTTGCCGTGATCTTCTTCAGCTCGGAAAGTGTGTCGAGAGCGGTGCGGACGGGATGTCGGAAAGGATCCCCGAATTGTTTTTTCGTTGCCTTTGTGACATACGATGCGTTGCTACGGATGCACGCCAGCGTCCGTGCCTCAGGCACGTCAGCTATATACGCAGCCAACATCGTAAAGCAATACTTGTTGTTCCCTGACGGGTCGCTCATCATCCGACCGTACTGTGCGGCTTTCTTGAGTGGATCGATCACGATGTTGATGCAATGATGAAGCAGCCTATCTGCGAGTACCCCCTGAAGACGCTTGACCGGGTGAGTAAATTTGGGTATGGGAAGGAGGGCGAGAAGCATGAACGCGTTGCTTCGAGCTTTGCTGCGAACATTCTTCGATATGTTTGCGAGGGAAATGAGGAGAGGGTGTGCCTGCCGGTTTCCAATGGTCGTGATGTTTGTCTTGTCGGACGACAGGATAACGCCGAGGAGTGTCGCCCCGGTAGGTAGTTGACTCTGTTCATTGTTAGAGTTCTGACAAGGTATAAGAATCTAGCACTCACCTGCAGCTCCCACGCATAGTCGCCAGTGAGCCATTCTTGGTAAACACGTTGAGTCGCGTCGGCGGTTTCATAGAGCTTGCGTGGACAAAACTCTATATGTCCAGCAATGCAGGGATTGGATAATATAGCTTGAAGACACTCGATTGGGTCTCGAAAAAATAGGCGCAGGGATCTCTTCGTAGGGTATTCTGGCTGAATGTCGGTAGATTTCCAGCGCGGGCCGGATGGGAGCATCTCTATTCGTTTGCGTAGTTCCCTAGCGTTGGAAAATGAAATGGGAAGTTGTTCAACCTGGACACGAAGTCAGAATAAATAGTAAAATGCACGAGAGACCCACTAGTCGTATGTTGAGCAGCCTGTCTGTCTCCAGCATGCTCAGCCCAGATAATGTAATCCATTGGGCCATTTCCCAGTCTCGCGCTCCTGCAAATGGATAGAAGAGGTTACGTTTTCGCTCTTCGGTATGAATATCGCCATCAAAGGTATCTAAAAACGTTTGGCCGCCTTCGAAGCTTTTTGAAGCATCTGGGAAGGCCACCACCGAATAACCGCCAGTGTCCGGGCTCGAATTGAAGTTGAGGTTGTCGGCGTCAACGTTGAGATGGTCTTGAGCTCGGGGGGAAGGGGGGAAATCGTAGGTTGGAAGAGGGTCATGAGCAGGATATGCCGGCAGAACGGGGGGCGACCACGGGCCTAGGTTTTGACCAGCGGATTGGTGTCGCCTGACTCTGGTAGCTATCGCGATGTGTCGAGCGTGCGAGCGTCGACCCAACGTTCGACATTTGGAGAGGGGCTGATTTGTATGCTGTAGAAGCACCGAAGTGCTTTTGAAGGCCCTGCCGCAATCGGGACAGAGGGCGGCGCGGCGATCCTTCCAATAAACCCTTGGCATCGACAAGACGAGTTGACGGTAAGACTTCTTCACCTCTGGCGTGTGGCCAGGGCCAAATCAGATCTGGGCGAGGGTCAGCAGGAAAAATGCTGATTGGTAACGGAGTCGCACGATTGGAGCTTCCGTTGACGCTGATGTGGTAATGAGTGATGAGGGAGGTGCTTTGAAGGCGACGCACTGGCAAGGACTGTCGACGTCGACTCATACGATTCGAGAGAGTCCCCTTAGGCTTGTTTCGTTACTCTCCGAACCTTATTTGGCGATTACACGAACTTTGGAAGTGAACGGAGATTGAAACTCTGAACTTTCAGCATTGCGTCGTTGGGACGCAAAATGGGTGAGTTTTGACTTGTGTAATGATCCTAGTGAAAATATGTCCTGTCAGCAGATGCATACGAAACTGCACAGTCTTCTAGCAGTAACCATACCGGCCCCTCCCTCTCGCGTTCATCATCCATCGAGCCGGAGGGGTCTGTTCATTCAGACACGTCAAGCGTTGATCCGCTCGACTTTGTTGATCGTCCAGTAAGATATAATCGTTACATCAAATGGCCGCTGACGTTTACACAGGGGATTCGGATGCCGCTTGAACAGCCATACAATGCTGAAGAGGCAGAATTATTGATCGCTACCGTTCGTGCTCAGCGCGACATGCTCGAGGCCCAGCTCGTTCTTCAGGTGGGAAGGATCAAACACAACCGAGCTCGAGTCAACTACCACGAGCTGCAACTTCGGAAAGCACAGCAGCGTGCGGACAAAATTCAAGAAAAGTTAGACTTGGCAAAACAAATGGTGGGACGAGCGAGGACGGTGATTTCTGATCGTGGCTATCTTCTTGCACTCTCTCTTTCTCCCCGACGTCCACGACTGAAGAAAAGTGCACGCAGTACGTTTATCAGCCGGTATATTGTATCTTATTGATTGATTGTGTCCAGAGAACCGTCTGACGGCGTTTCTTTAACAAGGGTATGGGGTAGTATATATAGTACATACGTTTGCCCATAGCTGTTGTATCCTTTTGAGCTCAGACAATAAGTATCTGCCAGTGCATACTAGAACGTCGAAGTCCATCAGGTTTGACATGTTGGTCACGCGTGTCGGTCTGACTCGGTCACGTGTCTCGGTCACGTGTGACTTGGCGCGCCAAATCGTTTGTTGATTGAAACGCACATACCCTCATACCCACCACTACAATCAGATCAACCCACGCACGTCATCGAGCAGTCCACGCCAACAACACGATTCAAGTTGAACTCAGAACTCAGAGCAGCCCGATTGTGGCGATCAGTCAACGCTGAGACTAGCCTGAGTTGGTCACTAGTCGCCATCGACCCGCTGATGCTGATCACTACCCAACAGGCCCACTGGATAATCGATTGCACAAGACTGAATGATGAACGTCGAGCCCGAGCTAGCCATCGTTAACGGCGCTGCTGCTGCAGTTCCTGACATCAGTGTCACCGAAGTCCATAGAAGGACACCATCACCGTCATGCTCTGGTCCTCCACCAAACCCAGTCAGTACTCCAATGAAAAAAGACAAGCCCGTTCACCCGTTCTATTCGACATTGACCTGGTATCGCCACCCCACGCTTCACTCCATTGGTAGACAGATCGAAGGCTACATCGTCGGTCCGATGCCCATAAGCGACTTTCTCGATACTTTTCTCCCCCCAGACCTTATTCCCGGGTACCACCCAGTCACGACTTTCCACCCCTCCATCTCTTTTGAAAGAACCGTCGGTGCTTCGGGCGAACTGAATGCGTACCGACCCTTTGTGAGTCGTCTAGTTGCAAGCAACATTATTGTGTTAACCACCACCGTCTTTTAAGATTGAAGAGTTGGCTCCATTCGCCCCCCAACTTCATTTCGTGGACTCACATGCCCGAGGAGACAAAGAGAACGGGTACTCGTTCGAGATAAAGCCCGACATAAGCATTTATCACCCCTCGAACATCGATCTGGCCTACCCTCCAGAGCGCTGCCATATCTCCAACGTCGACTTGCTCGTCGAATTCAAATCGAGGGATTGTGATGATCCCTTCATCGTCCCCTCTCCAGACGCCTGCCCCGACGCAACCAGTTTCCTCGGTAACTCCAATGCCAAGAACGACACAATCGGCCAGATTGGGGCGTACACCGCTTCCGTGTTTGCTTCGCAATTCCGCACGCACCTCTTTTCAATATTTGTGCTATGCGACAATGCACGCTTGATTCGATGGGACCAGGAAGGTGCCGTCGTTTCAGAACCATTTGCATACAACTCCGACCCCTCACTCGTGGAATTCATCTCGCGATACTCGATGGCCCCGGCTGAGCTACGTGGTATGGATACCACTGTGACCAATGTTACCGGGGATAGAGCAGCACGCGCGCGGGACAAACTAGGATTACACGCGAGTACCCCCATGTTCAAGACGACCGTGCCAACACTTGGCAACGGGCCACCAATGACGGTCATTTTCGCCAAGCCATCTCCCCGCCCTTCCATCCCAATCGGTCGTTCCACACGTGCTTGCCCTGCATACGACGTTTCGCAGGCTCGCGTGGTGTTCTTGAAAGAGTCTTGGCGTATCTCTGCCAATGACATCATCCCCGAAGGTCAGATCTACGAAGGCCTTAACCGCCGCAAAGTTCGCTTCACTCCCACCTGTCTCGCAAGCGGCGATGTCATACATTCGGACAAACAAATAACACAGTCGTACAAACTCTCGTCTTCCTCCTGGGCCTGTAAATCAAATCTACAACTTATCCAACACGTCCATTACCGCCTTGTGCTCGACATCGTTGGCAAACCTTTGACAGAATTTAGCTCCATGAAAGAGATGGTACAAGCCATTCATGACGCACTTGTTGGTATGTCACCCAGTGCGACATTCAGACAATGTACTGACGCCTTCGGCCGTTGGGCAACAAAGCACATATGGATGCACTTGATGCAGGGTACATCCACCGAGATCTCAGCCCGGGTAACTTAGTCATCTTCGGTGGTCGTGGGTATCTGATCGATTGGGACCTCGCGAAATCGAAGACATGCCTATTGCCCCGCCGAACCACACGCACGGTGCGCTATTATCCATGTTAATGAAATCTTACTGACTTCCCACAGGGTACATGGTTATTTGTGTCTGCGCGCCTCGTGGGTGACCTAACTGCCAGTCACACGTTCCAGGATGACCTAGAGTCCGCATTCTGGGTCCTTCTTTGGACGGCCATCATGTATTCCCCATCATCTCTTACCACCAAGACTCGCTCCGACTTCGTGAGGAGGACCTTCGAATCGAACCCTGGAGGCGTAGAAAAGCGTGGTCTATTCACTTGGCAAGTCATCTTTTCGCCCCCGCTATTTCCCGATCAACCCGTGCTGGTCGCATTACTACAAGAACTTCTCGACCTCTTCCGCGACTTCTATCTCCAACCCACCCCTCAGCAAAACGAAGCATACCGAAAGTATTTGGACCGCAAACGGGACTCCGCTGAGCATGAACCCCCCGACGATCTAGTCGTGATCAACCCTGCCTTTATGCACCACGCAAGCGTAGCAAAACTAGCGAGCCACGATCACCTCATATCCTGTTTCGCCCGTTACCTAGAAAAGAGCTGGCCAACCGATAAATCCAACCCCCCCGATAATGGCGCCGTCCCGCAACCATTAAACGGGATCGGCATTTGGGGCGATGAACAGGGTGAGGTGGTGCTTACATCGAAGCATTCGTTAAACAACGTACATGAAGATGGGAGTCGGAAAAAGGCCAAGGTTGGAGGTTGAGTAGACGAATTTTTTTTGATCGAGGTAGTCCACATCTCGTCGTGGTGACCCCGTTATTGACCTAGTTTAAATTTTCTTGTGGCCTCAGAGCGTTTCGTAGTTATTGAATGTCACATCGGCAGTCGGTTGCCGTCGTCCCAGCGTCTCCACCCTCGCGTTGACCATTGTCTCTGTTTTACTCTTTGTCTCTTGATACTTTGTCTTACGAGCATAGATCGGTTTCCCTCAGATTACCCATTGCTGCTTCCGTAAGTGCCAATACAAAGGTTTTCACGCGGAGTCTCGAAACTTGTCTCTCGGCTAAGTTCTTTGCATGCACAACTCTTGTCGAACTTGTCTGAGCTCTTTGTAAGCACAAATCATCGGCCATGAAGAGCAAGGTACGTGCCAACCACTAAAACATTTGTTCCATTCAAGTTGGTGTTTGAATATATTTTCCCAGGAGTCGCCTCGGCGTTCTACCCGTGCCGGCCGTGGTGCAGGTGGCCAACGTACTCGAGATGCGAAACTCGAAGCCATCCAGACTGCTCGGGGCGCAAAGCAACCTGTAGTAAATGAAAACGCGATTGCTGGCGAGTTGGTAGAGCCACTTACTCCAAACCCACGCTCGTCCCATCAGAAGAGGAAGAAGTACAAGATGATCAACCCTCAATCTCCTGAAAGAGATTTACGAGTGGAACGACCTGTTCCTACCTTCCACCAGGCGACTGAACTCAACGAATTTGGGTTCGTGGTGCCTCGAGATACACAACAGATGGACACAGGCCCCGCGGATGAAACTCAGAGCAGGAAACGCAGTTACTCTGGACTCAATGAGCACGATAGTGAAGTCCCCTTTCTCCCTTCTTCCCAACCCCTGTCAAGTAATTTCTCATAGACCAGCATGGTAATGGTGGTCCACACGATGGAAACAGTGTTCCTCCGGCCCTTTTCATTCAGAAACGTCAACGGAAGCAAGTTATTGACAGCGACAAAGAGGAGGGAAACCAGGACGATGATGAAGACATAGCTCCCCCACACCAGTCGATGGCTCTTGTGAGCGAGCGAGGAGAGCAGGACGACGTCGGAGACACGGTTTTTGCACCGGGCACACAGGTGAGGCATTTTTATTCTTCAATTCAAATGTACACCCAACCCATTCATAGGCGAGATATCCCACACCCGGCTCGGAATACAGTCGCACACCCTCTCCCGCACTTGCTCCCGTTGCAGAGAGTCCGCTATACTCCAAGAGAGCACGCCCACATCCTCCTGCAAGTAAAACCGTCGAGAAGCTCGTGGGAAAATTACCGACGAACTCCAGAGGTGTGTCCCTGCGCTTCGGCTTATTATTCTGATCAATCAATTTGTGTAGATGTTCTTCGTGAGCACCAAAAGAAGAATGGTTTGCCCAAGCCCCCGAAGCCCTCTGACCTCCTTTCAGTGGAGAGGCAGGACGTCCTCGTGGACCACCAGGGGCTTCCGGTTGACGATGCTGAAGAATTTCGCGGCATTGACCACGACGTTATCGGCAATGACGACAATGGTGACAGCGATAATGAAGAAGTCGAGTCTGACGACGGTCAAGAAACCCACCCCATCAACAAAGAGGCATGCAAATTGAAATTTTACACTAGGACATCGTGGTTATACGTCCTCGACCATGCCCGTTTCATCTCACGCCGTGCCGCGGTCACGGAAGGTTTCCCCGACCGCCTGGGAATGTTGAATACCTGTGCCGACGAGTATCTGAGTGAAGCCATTGACGAGTACAGGAGGCGAGGGGTGGAGTTGGATGAATCTTACCTCAAGAACTACGGTCTCGAAATGAAGATTCTGGCATGTATGAATCGTGATTACAGAGTTGGTACTAACTTATCTTTTCAGCTATACAATGATCTTGGAAATTTCCGCTCGTTCGCGAAGAAGGCTGCACGTGTCGCACTCAATCAAATCTTTGATCTTTACCCGCCCACTGAGTGCAGTCAAACTCAAGCGGCTGCATATATCAAAAAAAGATACGAACACCTTGTCGCAGACTCGAAGTTCCTCCATTACCTTGACAAGGACAAGGTACGTGATCTACATGCTGCGATGCTATATTGACCACGATGCATTCAAGGGCGAGTGTATACGATTCGGTAATGCGGCACTTCAGCGTACTTGTGTTGGCATATATTATGACGGACGTTCGTCCCTTGCGGTAAAATTTTCAGATGTTTTTTCTCAAACAATCCCGCGTCGTGCGCACATCTTTGCTGCTACTATGGTATGCTTCATTCGTCTTACTATGGTGTGGGGCTGATTTTCTGGGCTTACAGCTTGCTATGGCACTTGACGAGTATGAAACAGGAATCTACAAGCCCGCCGATGTCAAATTCAATGTGTTCCTCTCAACGTATGATGAGATGGAAGAACTTTACGGAAAGGTTTGCAATGCATACGCTGAAGTCACGAGCGATGAACGTCATAGAGTTGCCGCACATGGTTGGTAAGTGGCATGAACTTGTTCTTTGTTTCAATGATCAAAGGTCGACTACGTTGTTCAGTGCACATAATCCATCAGTGAAGTCTGCAAATAAATCCAAGAAATCCAGGTTCTCGGCCTTCCTTTAGTATTGTTTCTTTGTCGTTACTTTCTCGATCAATGGCAAATTGTGGTGCAGTATTGATTATTATGAGTAGCTAAGCTCGTACAACTTGAAGGGATCGATAAGTAGGTGAGCGCCCAACCTCGTCGCTGTTACTTTGTGTGCAGCGCCCATTGGTCCTCTTGGCCCATTTCCTCGTCCCTCGTTGCGCGGCAAAGAGCGGGAACCTACGTATGTTCTTACGGGTCAGTGCTAGTCGGGGGTGTGACGCACTCCTGAAAGAACAGGATGAATGGCCACTCTACGAGGCGCTCATCCAAGTCGTTCCTGTATGTTATTTTCATTCCTCGATCGTTTTACCATTTATTGACTGTGTCCTCTTTCTTGATTTAGCATTCCAAGGTTGTCCTTGGAGAGCCAACATCTCTGGGCACGCTGCGAGAGCTGGCGAATTGCACGCTGGACGTGTTGCGCAGTCTCGTCAGCCGACCCGCTGGTCAAGCGATCGTTCCTGCGACCTCCATCAAAGACGTGCCACTCAACGTGAGCCAAGTCACGCTCGCTGTGCGACGCACTTTGGAGGCACTCCTCGTCTACGCGGTGACGCAGCTCGCGATGTGGCTTTCCAGGCCCGACTTTGATCCTGCAGCGACGGAGGCGGAGGCAGAGGAGCACAACCACAGCCATAACGCACCACTCGACGCAAGCAAGGGCAGGCCGGCATCGAGGGCGTTGGCGGAGAGGCTGAGGCGGGGCATGACGGCGGAGATGATCGTGAAATGAAGGTTTGAGAGCACACTGTGAGTTCGTATATCAGGCAGCCGAGGGACCGGATCTGTCTTGCATACTTAAGCTCGGGGACATGTAGTAAGGCGTCTGATAGAAACATATTCATTGGTGACTGGCTGCAGTGGACTTGGACTTGCCATACTGTATTAATGACATCGTATCATTAGCACAAACAGCGAGAAACACAAGTGTAGCATTTAATTCAAAAGTCCGATAAGCACCTACACCGCGCCTCTCAGGCTCCTCTTCTTAGTACCGTCTTCTCCGCTCCTCTGGCGGTCCTCGCTGCCTACCCAGACGTGACTTCACGTCGTTCGCGAATCGTGTCATCCTACGGTCACGCGAGAGTCTCGCACTTCATCGGTATGTTTGTGACAAGGGACGCGCCGCATAAGTCTAACGGATTCTTGTAGGCGGAAACTCGCTGGACAAGCCCTGGGCCAGTTGGCTGCGTCAAGGAATTTGTTCAGGTACACGGCGGGCATAGAGTCATCACAAAGGTGAGCATCGCGCATGTAACCACCGTCGTCCCCCTCATTCTAGCCGGCCAGAGAGGGCGCCCCACTAGTGCCCTCTGTTTTGTTTGTATGGACCGAACGTTAGTTTTTCTTTTTTATTCGTTCCTATGCTCAGGCAGTCCAGATGACACCCTCGTGGTTACTTGTGGTTCCGTCACCAAAGCGCACATTGCAGCAAGGTGTGTCTTCGAGAGCGTCGTCCCCCTAGGCGAGTAACATCAACACCTCCATGTCGTTTCCCTCCTTTCGATGCACAACCATATCCTCGACTCACTTCCCCTCGACCTCTCACGCAACTTTGCCGACCTCCCAGCGAAATACAAGCGTATCCTTGACGGAAGGTCAAGTCCCTGTCCACGACCTCCGTGTTTAACGTCGACTTCATCTACGAGAATATCGAGTACAGTGGCACGTCCTTTCGCTGATGGCGGTCTCCTTGTCCTCCTAGATGGTCGCAAGCACTCGGCGTACTGGCATGAAGAAGTCAGTGCTTTGCGACTTCTGATTGCTTCGAAGACATGCTTGATCGAGCAAGAAAACTACCCGACGCAACTAAGGAGTCCAAGTCCCAGCGAGCTTACCCTATTTTTGGTCGACAGTGGCGACTATACAATGCTGGCGAGCAATACGCCGAGATTGAGGTATGCTCTAACTTTCCAAGGCAAGTACCGCGTTGCTTATCTCCTCACCTAGGTCATGAGAATGTACACGCCTCTCGAACTAGGTGATACTAATCGACCAATTCGTACACGCAGAGTCCCACATCCAGCTGGTCGCCAACCCAAGCAGATTCCACCGGCGGTCTCGGAGAACCCAGGTTTTACATCAACGAAACCGCCTTTGAAGGCCTCTGGGATCGTCCTCAAGGCGACGCGCTAACTCGCTCATCGCAAATGGCGATACCTCTTACGTCTCAGACACCTTCTGGCCCGTCTTCCGGCTCGACCTCGATTATGTCGCAAACAACTGGAACCAGTCCACCTTTGGCTTGTGGGGAAAAGTTCGACTCTTCGTCCTTCACCACTGTCCTTCTCGACCACATCACCCACCTTGCCTAGTCCTACTGGACCCCCTTCTTCCGGTTTCATGACCGCCAACACTAGCAGTCGACGGAGACTCAACGCTCCCGACGTAACGAACGTGACGACGACGACAATGGACTTGCGACGTGCCCGGGGTGGGCATGTGAGGCGACAAGGATACCTTCAGCGTAGACATGACAACAATGGCGTGCGACGCGTTATAAACAAGAACAACAGTGACGACGGATAGACTCGTGACGCGCCCATGGCGGGTATGTGAGGCCGACGAGGGGGTGCCTTTGGCGCACACACGACAACAATGGCGCACGACGCGCTATGGACAGGAACGACGGGGATGACATCCTACCACGACAACGTTCCCGACGTAACGAACACGACGACGGCGGTGAGGACGATGGACTCGCGACGCGTGGGCATGTGAGGCCGACGAGAGGATGCCTTTAGTGCACACACGACAGCAATGGCGCGCGACGCGCTATGGACAGGAACGACGGGATGACATCCCACCACGACAACGTTCCCGACGTAACAAACACGACGACGGCGGCGAGGACGATGGACTCGCGACGCGCGGGCATGTGAGGCCGACGAGAGGATGCCTTTAGTGCACACACGACAGCAATGGCGCGCGACGCGCTATGGACAGGAACGACGGGGATGACATCCCACCACGACAACGTTCCCGACGTAACAAACACGACGACGACGGCGAGGACGACGGACTTGCGACTCGCGGGCATGTGAAGCCGACGGAGATGGCTTCAGCGCCAACACGACAACAAAGGCGTGCGACGCGCTACAGACGAGAACGACGGGGATGACACCGACCCCGACAACACTCCTGACGTAACGTACACGATGACGACGGCAAGGACGATGGACTTGCAACGCGTGGGCATGTGAAGCCAACGAAGATGCTTTCAGCGCGGACACGACATCAATGGCGTGCGATGCGCTATAGACAAGAACGACGGGGACGACAGAGTTGTCGAGGTAACGAACGTGAGGACGACGACATCCCCAGGTGGTATGTGAGGCCAACGAGGATCCCGTCAGCAATACGACGTGCCGCTGCATACGTCATACTCAATCTGTTTTGTCTCCATCCTTGGCTGTGTTATGGTAAGTGCCATCTGATTGAGTTTTGTGTTCATGCTTTGAATCTGCGGAATACTGACTGGTCTCTACGAGTACTCTGAGTCGCACGCAGATCAGAATATTGATTTGCCAATGCAGCTGGATGATATGATTGGTGACAATGTTGCTCTGTTGGTATTACCTTAGGCTGTACTTAAAATAAATACATTGCAAGTTGTTATAAGTGGTGAATATCAGTAGTGGGATAAGTACAGACAGTCATTTGTCAAAACAGAGGTTGTACAAAGTGATAACTCTGTCCATACTGTAAGGTTATCAAGAAGCTGTCCAAGGATGGTAACTCTGTCTGTACTGTGAAGTTGCCAAAAGGCTGTCCAAGAATCAGAACTCTGTCTGTACTGTAAGGTTCTTTTGGGATCTGGCCAATCTGGGGCTTATGTACAGACCCCCACCTTTCTGGTGAGGCTGTAACAACTGTATGCACTGTCTAGGCCAGGTTTGGCTGGACAAACAGGCCCCTTGTTTACTGATGTGTCGGATGATGCTCCCGAAGAGTCCTTGACAGCTGCGTGGGTTCTCACTGACGCTCGTTCGGAATGATCTCTGACTTGACCTGCAGTGAAAGGAAAGAGGCTGCCGTTTTTCGCGAGCTTCTCCGGGTAGTGCCGGGTTTGGAAAATCGACTTATGGAGTCCTCGGAGGAGGAGGTGATTTCCATCGCGGACCTGGTAAGTTTCCTTGTCATTCGTCACACGATTTATCAAGCATCAGCCTCCACAGATTCAAAAAGGTGCTAATGGCGCGAGGGCCGATGACACCAAAGGAATGAAAGGTGCCATCGTCGATTGGATTACCCCGACGGGTCAATCGTTGACCCCCCACATCCCGCGCAATGTGAAATCTGGGCGCGGGTTTAACCATGATCGCACTGGAGCACTGCTCTGCCCGGCAGGTCTGGATTGGAACAATACTGCGTGAGTGTTCTGTCTAGTGATCTACATCCGCTTGGGCTGAAAGCAACTGCAGGATCCGTACTAAGCTTGCGAATGGCGAACTACAAGTGGCCGGGGATCAATGGCCCATTTTCGTGTATGCGAACTACATGTATGATCCTGAAGATCCGTGGAATGGTCTTCTCCGCAGTGGCCTTCTCGTGTCGGTAAGTAATACCATACTTGCAGAATATCGTAACTCGTGCTGATTGACCTCAACTGACTGAAGGCATTCAAGCATGTTTTCACATCACCCAGCTCTGTAGATCAGGAGCCCAAAGCCACGCGCTCTGGAAATGCACGAATCCACGGTATGCGCTCGGTGACTAAAGCCTCCCTTGCCTATGTCGCGACTCAGGTAAGCACGGACGAATACATCCGCCGCGATGACCCGGAATTCATCCCGACTTTAGGCGCGCTTTGCGTTAACTTCAGCTCAAGTGTTTTCTCGCACGGACCTCGTCACAGACTCCGAACGGTTCTACAGCAGTATCTTAGAGTTGCTAGATGACCCTGAGGAAAGGGAGGAGGTCGATCAACTGATGGTGTGGTGGAACCGGTAAGGTTTTTCAGTCCGGTATAATTGATTTATCACCTCACAATGGGCAGTCAGATATTTCCTCTATACTCTGACATTGAACGTCTCCCATCCAAAAACAGTGCACTTGCTCGAATCCGCCAGAAGCGTGCTGAGCGCAACGAGAGGAACCCAGTGGCTGTGCCGGATTCTGACTAATGTCCTTCGCATACAGTAGATTATCAATATATATACAATGCAGCATTATAGATTGAATTTATGAATGTTTTTTTGTGAATTTCTTCTCCAGTGTGATAGGTTATAAAATTGGTGCTATGATAGAACCTGATCTAACATGATTTTTCGTCTGATAGCACCTTAGTGTCCTATATGACCCATGAAATGATGATATAGAGTGTCTTCACCTTAACTAAAATACACATATGCTTCAATGTTGATAGCATGATAAAAATAGGCAAGATTATCATTGGAAAACAGTAGATCAATACTCCAAGGTTAATACTATTGCCCAAGTTTATCACAAGGATGAATGTTTTCATTCTTTACCATTAAGTTTATTTTAGAAGATCATGATACAACTTTTTATTGTGATAATATAGGTCAAGTTTATGGTGAAGCCAGAATTTCTCACATTTGACAATCATATTGACCAAATCATTTATATCAGCCTCACAAAAATGATCAAAGAATAAACAAAGATATAGCTGCACCACTCTACCATTTAAAAAAAACAGACCAATACTTCAAATTTTGTACTGTTGACCAAGTTTATCACAAAGGTAGGTGTTTTCACTCCTGAGCACTAATGTATTTGAGAAGATTATTATATAGCATTTTAGTATGATGATATAGATCAAGTTTATGAGAAAGCCAAAGTCTCTCACATTTAACAACCATATTGACCAGATCATTCATACTAGCCTTATGAAAGTGATCAAAGAATAAATAAAGATATGACTGTACCACTCTATCATTAAAAAACAATAGATCAATACTTCAAATTTGATATAGTTGACCAGGTTTGTCATAAGGATATGTGTTTTCACAATTATCCATATTGTAGTCTTGATCATCAAATTTACTTAAGAAGATTTTGACAATATTTTTTAGCATGATATTATGGATCAAATTCAACCTCAAGCTAGGATCTCTCACATTTGACAATCTTATAAATGAGATCATTTATATCAGTCCTATAAATATGATTAGTGTGTTGTAGGATTTATATTCAAGGTTTTAATTGTCTTGTAAAACATATAGATATCTTTGATTTGATGTATTATTTTGAGATATGTGAGCAACTTCATTAGAGTGAATGATATTATTTATTTTGTCAGCAAGATATATATGATCAAATATATCAATTTAGATATATTGGATAAAATTGGCTATATAGACAGTATTGGTCTAATATGTAAGATAGGGAGTTATGATCAAATGAATTAGCTTGAGATAGTAGACAAACATAACCAGGAGTGTTATCATGATAGTATTGTCCAAGTAATCAGTATTATAGATACATATAGTCAGAACATCAGTGAAGTGATATATTTGATCAAGTCTATCATTACTTAAGGAAATGGACTTGAGAAAGCATTTTGATAAGATTGAGAGGTGGTGAAAGTGTTAAATAAATTTTAATGCATCTCAACACTCCCATGAAGTAAATGGCCTGAGCTAATTGTATATCAGAATGATACAAAGGCATAGACTTGTTGAACATGTTAATGCTTTATAAAGGATGAGCAGACTCTCATCGATTTCCTGATGACTTACACCGCAAGCGGATTGCCCGCGACAAAAGACCTACAGCACTGAACGAGACTCGTGTAAGGAACACTTTGAGACCATCACCGGGCGGGGCTGACGGGATTGTGAGGACCACGCGGGTCGAATGCGAGTAAGCTAGGGCAGCACGTGTGCGTACGGGTCGAATAGCGCACAGTTGGCGCCGAGTTGTACCCGTGCGACATGGTCGAGGGAACTTGAAAGAAGCCAGGCAAGTGCCTGAGTATCATGTCTACCACCCACTCAATGACGGCAGAAACGCAGTCAACCAGGAATTGGTAACAGAGGATGAACGAAGCAAGAAAGGTAGAAACGGAACAAGGCAGGAAAATAAACCGTCGACACACCAACTTTGCCGTCATCTACTTCCAGTCTTTTCCTGGAATCTCCTCGAGCTGTCTCTACGCTGCTTGTCGGGCCGGGGGATCAGCCATGGTTCGCCATCGTTCTGAGCGAACCATTGACACATACCGCCTACCGAAGGGATACCTAGACACGGGATGGAAGCGTGTGTGTGGCGAACAGGATGCGACGACGTCGTTGCATGCCCTTGACGTGACCCAACTCTTGCTCGCGCGTGTACTCATTCGATTCAGAGGCTCCTTGAGATTCCAGGGTGAGTATCTTCTGGGGAGAAGGGAATCGGTTAACACGATCTGATTCCAACGACAAAACGTGTAGATAAAGCACAAGGGAGCAGACAGGGAAGAAAGACTTTGAATCGTTGGAGTCTTGCGATGTAGGTCGAATGATTGTCCTGTAGTTCGTGCGGGCGTCGGGACGAGCCTAACTTCGTCTTTGCGTCAATCAAGCAGGAGCAATCGTACTACACGCCAAATGTAGCTTAGGTAAACTGAACCTTTGACGGAAATTCTTGTCAGTATGTAAGCGCAACATGACATGTACCTGCTTATGTCATATAAAGGATATTGGACGAGATTCATCTGGCGGAGGTTCTCCGTTGCAACGATTCCCGAGGGACATATCACGTGTATTGCTTACATGATATATGGACGCCAGCCAAACGTCTGGTGGAGCAGGCTCTAGGCTACACAGCCCCTAGTAGTGAATTGCAAGGCTTTATCCTAGTGCGTATTAGGTAGTGTCACATGATCTTTTCAAACTCCTCAACTTTAATAGTCCTTGCATTCACCACGGGGGCTGCAAGAAAACATTTGTAAACAGACACTGGTCCATTGAATTTGTATGGTACACACCGTTCCGAGTCCCGGTTCAGAAGAACTGAGCAAAACATGACTAAATAATGCCCTATGAACTCATCTGGCACTTCACTATGTATGTCCATTTTGATCAAACGTTCACCTCCCCCACAGCTCATCTCTACCCACGTTTCGGATCGGCAAAGCGCTTCCTTTCCTCCCCAGACATGTAACTACATAATTCCATGTCTACCCAGCGTCTAATATCAATGTAGCTGAGACCGAAGACATACGAGTTTGCCATAAGGTCGGGTCAATGTTCTATCAACGCATGTAGGGTCAAGTTAGAACATTTGGAGTTGGGAGGCAATGTTGCGTTGTGACAAAACCATATTTTATTTCCTCGATGTTCCTACGTGCAGTCTATCGACGTCGTTAACACCAAGCACTCCCTTGGCAACAACAAACCAGGCGGATCATCGTCGACTGTAGCCTGAGGCCTGTGGCGCATAGCGCTTGTTGAATTCGGGAAAGATGGCTCGCTGTCACATTGCATCCTTTGGTATTATCACGAAGAACTAGGCTGACTGAATTGAAATCAAGCTAGAAGGCGTAAGACTGGTACGACAACCTCCGTTGTTCCAAAGACCGGATAATCAGAGCAGTACTCCTGAATACAACCACTTGTTCTGCTAACAACGCGCTTCGTGCCTGTTCGCTTCGAAATAATAAGATGTGGCCTCATCGCGCGGGTTTCAGTGACTGTCAAGTCCCAACGAGGCAAGTGTGTATCGCTAAGTTGTAGTAGGAAACACGCGAAATGATCACGGTCACAGCCTAACGGCTTCCGGGACGCAGGTACCCATAGAATTACTCCAGGTCCGACCGAAGTTGTGCATATCGACATGTCGATACTTGGCTTGCAGAGGGAAGTTGGGTCTAAAGTTGCAGCCGAGCAAGTCGGTTGTTTGCACTAGACAAACAACAGAGTCTCCGAAATCATAGCACTGTACATTCCTTGTCGGACAACGCTGATGGTCATGGCGGCATACCAATTACAGCAGGGACGTTCAAGTTGTGGGATCCCACCAAAATGGAGCGCATAGGTCAGTCCAACAACGCGACGCGTACGCCCGTTCAGACCGCTCATACCCCCACTCTATCAGGCGCGCACTCGCACATTCGGGGCCTTGGCCTCGATGACCGACTTGAACCACGGGGAAACTCCCAGGGTATGGTTGGCCAGGGTAAAGCACGCAAAGCAGCCGGCATGATCCTCAAAATGGTGCAAGAAGGACGCATAGCAGGGCGTGCCATCTTGTTCGCTGGACCGCCCTCGACAGGCAAGACAGCCATTGTACTCGGTGGGCTTAGTCGTTGTCTTAATCACGTCCATGTTCTGACTCTATTTCACAGGCGTCCCGTTTACGATGATAGCGGGCAGCGAAGTCTTTTCACTCTCCATGTCTAAACCGAAGCTCTCACGCAAGCCGTTTAGAGAAGTATCGGCGTACGCATCAAGGAGGAAACGGAGATTACCGAGGGTGAAATTGTCGAAATTCAAATTGACCGAAGCCTGACGGGGGTGCGTTTCCTTGCATAGATTGGAAACCAATCAACTCACGGGTCTTTATGTAGGCGACAAAGACAGGTGAATTGACAATCAAGACGACGGACATGGAGACGATATATGACCTTGGAACGAAAATGATCGACGCACTCTCAAAAGAAAAGGTTCTCGCTGGCGATGTTGTCGTCATCGACAAAACATCGGGCAAGGTCTCCAAACTCGATCGTTCTTTTACCCGTTCAAGAGATTATGACGCCATGGGTGCAGATGTGTGTCAATAACCTAATCCTCAGCGTGGCGTGTCATACAAGCTCTTTCTCGCAGACAAAATTCGTGCAG
>JBBPOD010000300.1:0-21827 GCA_038091255.1 Tylopilus intermedius | reverse complement strand
ATGCTATCCCTTTTACTCATCATATGAGTCAGCTATCTCTTATCATATGACATCATAGATAAGGTCCATATGGTCATTGGACGATAACAATAGTCCTATCACATGATTGAAGATCATGTTCTAGAACATTTCCTTTTACCTACAGTAATCGCAATAGATACAAACACACTGTAGAGATAAATAAACTGGGACTTATTCCCAGAGACAATAAGTCACTTTCATCCTTTGATTGCTACTTCCACTGTTCGCTCCTCTCAGTCCCTCATCCTAGTGTAAGTCTCCTACACTAGTCTCATCCCTTCGTTGCACCTGCACCTATCAAAGTTATTGCACTTTGTTAAATACATCTGAGGCTCTTATTCCTCATGTTGACATGGTAAAAGATGCAGTGCCTAATCCGCACTACTTTGAACTTCTTCGGTTCAATAGTCTCGAGGCCATGAAAACCACAAATGTGGAATCATATGGCTTAGTAAAAACCTCACCGCCCTCTAAAGCGGATAGAGAGGCCTTATGGCTTAATAAAAATCTGGGTTCTCGACGAACTCGGACAAGGAACCGAATTGCAGGTTGGATCCAAAGAAAAAAACAACCTATTCCTGTTCAAGTTACAGCAGAAGAATCTTCTTTCAATTTATCATTTTTCACCATACCTATGATCTCATCTGATCCATTTGAGCAAATACTCTTTCTATAAACAATGGCTACCATTCTCCCAGATGCTTTCAAAATCGATAACTCCACCTACTCCTGTCTTCCATGTCTTTCAGGAACTGACGACTGGGCCAATTGGGTTGTTGGCATTCACACTCTGCTCTCCATGTTGGATGGATGGAAGTATGTAGATGGAACCTTCCTCTACAATGCCCAAGGTGCTAATGACCAAGCACCATGGCTTACCATGGATCGAAAGATCATGGGCTTCCTGGTCACGACAACCACTCCTGATATTCAGAGGCTAGCTGTCTGGGACTATGTCCCTCAGCCTGCTATTGCCGCTGCTGGTGGACAACCCGCTGTTGCAGCAAATGCACGTCCATCCCTTGCTCGAGCATTTTTTTTGATGCTTCAGAACATGTACGGCACCATCGGAGCTGCCAGAATCTATCATCTGTTCAAGCAAACGCTTGACTACCGTTTTTATGCCAAATACAAGTGCCCTGTCACAGGCGAAACAAAAACGAGGACCGTTGGGGAATCTCTAGGAGATCTCCAGTCTTTTTACCAACAGATTGATTCCGCTGGAGGAGAACTCTAGGAACAACTCAAAGCCATGGTCCTCATGGCCAAACTCCCTCATTCCTATCAACCAATGATATCTACCGCTGTTCAAACAATGACCTTCCAGGAACTTACTGTTCCTGCTATCATTCCCCACGTTGGCTCTGAATTTCAGCTCCAACAAGCCTTTTCTGATGACAAGAAGCCACTTGCTTCTCGTCTATCTTCCGTCAAACCCCAATCCTCAGCATACCACACCAATGTCATGCAGAGAGGGCTGCCACGAGGACAGTGGCAGCCTCACCCTTCGAACAACTATGGTTACCACTCTCCACAATCCTACCAAGGAGGAGGAGATCGTGAAGTACTGAGAGGAAATGCTCCTCAGAGAGGACGTGGGAACTCTCGAGGCCATGGTCGTGGAGGAGGAAACAGAGGTTGAGGAAGAGGTGGTTCTAACACCACTACACCTGCTTATGGCTGCTTCAAAGCGAGTCAGGACAAGAGAAAAGGGAAAGGTTGTGCTAATGTCACTGATGGTGACGAACATGCATACCTGTTCGATGCCAAAATGACCGGTATCATTGATGAAGAACAGAGGCTCACATACATCACGGAGCTTAATGAGGGAAGTGATGGTGGAAGCTCCACCATTGCTAACGCTGGATGGCAACAAGGAGCCATTCACTGGCTGGGAACCTCTCATACCCTTGATGTTCAAGTTCCACAAGACGTGTCCAACGACATCATGTTCAACTGGGCCACCCAGATGGATATGGAGGACTCGGGGATGGATATCGTGGGACCTTCTACAGCCCCTTTTGAAAGCTTCATCGACCCACTTGACTAGAAAGGAAAAGTCGAAGTGGAAACCCAAGAAGGACAAGGAAGTAGAGTCCTTTTATGGAGACCAACGGAGAAGAGCAGACGGAATGTGGAAACACTCGTCTGTCTCTTTTGCTACAGAACCCGATGGTTTTATACCTGACTACAATGATTGGAATCATAATTATGGAAATGACCTCTACAACAAGGACTTTTCCTCTTACTGCTATATGGTCGGATCTGAGATCACACAGAATGATTTTTACAGAAACCACTGGCTTGTTGACAGTGGATGTACAGATCATATAACTCTGTACTTGGAAGATTTTTCGGACTGAGGAAACGAAAAACAATATGCAAAGGTTGCCAATGGAAAAACCATTGAAATGCATGGTCCTGGAACCATTATTATACAACAACCTTTTGGTGACATTAAACCTACTCCTATTGTTTTAACAGGATGTTGGTACTCTCCAGAAGCAGCTCATCACCTGCTTTCCACCAACAGACTCACAAAGGAAGGTTACAAAATTACTATCGAAAAACAGACCAAGATTTGGAACAAGCAAGGATGCTTAGTGATCCGGGGATCTGCCTCATCGCCTAGCAATATTCTTCACTGGTTTCGGTCCTCTCTGATCACTCTGGAAATGACGAATATCAACTCCTTGCAGGAACAGGATTCATATGAACTTTGGCATCAATGGCTTGGACACTGTTCCACCAATGCCTTATGACATGCTCAGACACATACTTCTGGCCTACCTCGAATTTTTACCCCTCCCTCTCACCTCCCTTGTAAAGGCTGTGCTCTTGGGAAGATGCATGAACGCTCCTTCCCTGCTTCCACTTCACATTTCTCTCGTGTTCTTGGCCTTGTTCATTCCGACCTGGTCGAGATGCCCCGCGAATCCCGGGTTCATGCCCGATACATCCTTACTTTCATCGATGATTGCTCTGCCTTTGCTCTCCTCACTTTCATTCGCACGAAGGCTGAAGTTTATGCTCATTTCAAGGGCCTTGTTGAGTGGATGGAACAGCAGTCTGGACAGTCTCTTGCCTCTCTCCGTTTGGATCGAGGAGGAGAGTATATGTCTAACAACTTTCAAATGTTCCTCACGTCTCGAGGTATTCAGCATCAAAAGACTGTACCTCACACACCACAACAGAATGGTCATGCAGAATGGTTCAATTGAACCATCTTGGAGAAAGCAGAAGCACTTCGATAGCATTCATGTCTTTTAGAATCATTCTGGCAAGATGCTGTTGAAACAGCACTACACATATATAATTGCCAACCAATGCGTCGTCACAATTGGAAGACTCCCATTGAGATTTTCTCTGGGAAGAAACCTGACATCTCATACTTCAAGGTTTTTGGAAGCAAAGCATATGTTTTCATACCAAAAGATCAAAGAGCAAACAAGTTAGCCCCTAAAGCCGAGGAAATGACCTTCATAGGTTATGAAAGAGGAACAAAGGGATGGAAAGTGTGGTCATGAAGACATCATAGAGTTTTCGTATCCTCCACAGCCACTTTAGATGAATTTACTTTTCCGCATTGTGTTAAGACCATATAATCCTCCAGGTCGAACTCTGGAACTCCGGAGTTGCGGATGTAATGGGACTTCAGGTTCAGCTTGTGTGCTGCCCCCTTGCTAGGTCGCATGTCCTGGATTTAGGAAAAGGTTGGAGATAGGAGGGTTGGAGACATTCGGAGGTCAAGAGGATTCGTCAAGTTGATAACGAAGCTAAAGCTAGATACATGAAAACTACACTATATATACTACGGAGTTGTATAGGATTACTAATGGAGTTCATCGCATTAGTAACTAATTAGTAAATGCGGAACGAAGATGAGTAAGACGGATATGGAGGGAAACATAGCCGGAGCTGTGCTACACAGGTTCAGAGATAATTAGAAAGCGGATCTAGTACAAATGGAGAATGGAGGAAATGTAAGTGAGTCAGAAGGTTACGAAAGTGTAATGTAGCAGAAGTCTGGAGGTTGGAGGTGAACTCCCGAGCGAGAATGCATCGGAGTTCAAGGTGAAGGAACTGGAGATGGTTCCGGAGGGTCAGAGTGAGGACGGTATATGATACATTGTTCCAAAGAATAACTCGACAGACAGCCCCCTATTCCTTTACCAGAAATACCTGAAGAAGAAAAAGAAGACGAACAACAAGATGCACCTGATGATGAAAATAGAAGAAGAGAACATCCGGATGTAGAATTACAACTCAGCCTACCACAAGGAAATCCACCATATGTTCCACCTGGTGAAAATGGTTTGCAACAACCACCACCACCTGATGATCCTTCACCTCCACAACCTTTTCAAAGAGCATGATCACATTCTGCTCTACCACCTTCTCGATCCTCACAACAACGACCAGAAAACAGAAATCTTCCAGTTTGAAGATCACGAAGAGATCCTAAACCAAGGATTTTACAAGAAAACACTTATGGTGATAAAGCACCAGTAGAGATAGAAAAGGATTTACAGAATCAGGAATAGAGAGCTTCAGAAACACCAAATGCTCCCACAAACGAAACAGAAGATCTAGGACAAATGTATTCATCATCCTGGATTTGCCATCACATGTCTGCTGCTGCCATTGCTGTTGGCATACCAATACAGTACAAGGACGTACTCAAGCTCCCACCTAATGAACAAAAGAATGGAGAGCATTGATGGATGAAGAAATCAAGTCTCTTAGAGAAAGAAACGTTTGGGAACTCGTGGATTTACCTCCAGGACACACACCCATCAAAGGGAGATGGGTTTATACTATGAAAAGCAATGGAAGAAAGAAATCTCGCTTTGTCGCAAAAGGATTTACACAAGTCTTTGGAATAGACTTTGAAGAAACCTTCTCTCCTGTTGCAAGGTTTGAAACCGTTCGACTCCTTCTAGTACTAGCCGCTTTAGAAGATTGGGAGATTGAAGCACTGGACGTCAAGACAGCATTCCTTTTTGGGAAACTTGATGAAGAAATATACATGGAACAACCAGAAGACTTCAAAGTTAAGGGGATGGAGAATAAGATCTGCCAATTGAAGAAAGCCATATACGGACTGCTACAATGGAATAAAGCGCTTCATCAATCCCTCCTTGAACAAGGATTTCAAAGATCACATCTTGATCCTGGTGTATATATCAAATTCATAGGAAAGGAATTGATTCTCTTTGTTGTCTATGTTGATGATGCTCTTTTTATGAGTAGTGACAGGACACTTATCCTCTCGCACAAAAGAACATTCATGAAGCAATGGGAATCAAGAGATCTTGGCCCTGCCACAGAATATCTTGGCATGCAAATCATCCGGGATCACAAGAAACATATCCTGAGACTTGATCAGTGCAAATACGCTGAAAAGGTTATCAATCGCTTCAACCTACAGGATTGCTGTTTTACACAAACACCACTTCCTTCGGAATACAATCCCAAACCAAATGATGGAAAAGAAGATCGTAAGCGTCGCCAATGCTATCAATCAGTCATTGGATCACTGCTATACATCATGCTTGGCACACGCCCAGACATAGCCTTTGCTGTGATCAAAATGTCCCAATTCTCCGCTAATCCTAGCGAGGAGCATCTTAACCGAGCTTTTTATATTGTACACTACCTTTGTGGCACAAAGGATCTTTGTATCCAGTACAATGGGACAGCATCAGACACAGATCTGATTGCTTATTCTGACACAGACTGGGCAGGTGATATCGAAACTTGCAGATCCACAACTGGTTATGCTATCTTCCTGGCAAACGGTCTTGTCTCATGGTTATCAAGATGCCAGAAGAGGATCACCCTTTCATCTACAGAAGCAAAGTTTGTTGGGATGACAGAGACCTCAAAACAAATCACTTGGATCTGTAACCTCTTTCGAGAGTTCGGATACAATATGTCTCATCCTGTACCCCTCAACGGTGATAACCAAGGCACTATCTTTCTTGCATCTCACCCTGCTCAAGAAGAAAGAACAAAACATATAGACATTCCAGATCTATACATTTGTGAAGCAGCTGCTCTGAACATAGTCAAAATTTTCTATGTTCCAACAAATGATCAGCTTGCAGATATTTTTACCAAAAATGTTACATGGCAAAGGTTCAAAGAAAATCATAGAAAGATCAATCTGATCCCATTCGCAAAATGAATAGTGAGGAGGAGTATTGAAATGGTAGTATTCTATTTCTGGAATTCTATTACTAAGCTACCGTTTCTGGAAGAAATGTCTAGACTCTCTTATCTTTTATCTCATTATGCTATCCCTTTTACTCATCACATGAGTCAGCTATCTCTTATCACATGACATCATAGATAAGGTCCATATGGTTATTGGACGATAACAAATAGTCCTATCACATGATCTTCGATCATGTTCTAGAACATTTCCTTTTACCTACAGTAATCACAATAGATACAAACACACTGTAGAGATATATAAACTGGGACTTATTCCCAGAGTCAATAAGTCACTTTCACACTTTGATTGCTACTTCCACTGTTTGCTCTTCTCAGTCCCTCACCCTAGTGTAAGTCTCCTACACTAGTCTCATCTCTTCGTTGCACCTGCACCTATTGGAGTCATAGCACTTCGTTAAAGCTTTCACATAGATAATTGTCACCCACTACTTACCCTGTTGCCCTCACCCTCACTGTCACCCTCACTGTCACCTTCACCATTACCATTTCATGTTGACAACCACAAATACTCAAATGATGATGACCTGAACCACACCATGGATAGAAATGGACAACTCTTGATGATGATGAATGAGGACCTGAAAAGCTGCAAAAAGGAGCTATACAACCATAGAGAGTGTTACTGAGCTCCTACAGTGTGTCACCTCACATTGTCCACCACTCATTCTTACTCTCACCCTCACATGTTGCCCTCACTTTCTCCTGTCGACAATCATGCAACCACATATACTTGGACAATAACATGTAGTACAAGCCCTCATCATCCTCCTTCATATTTCACCACACTCTTTGCAACACATCAACAATGCAAACAACATGCAATGGGTGCTCTTGTCCTCACTTTTTCATGTCAACAATGGCATGCCATCTCATCTCACCTGACTCACGTGTTCTGTGTGCATTGGGTGACAAGGAGAGCACTGGCTTGCACGCTATCAAAAGCATGCTGAGGTCAAAAAGATACCCTTTTTCCCATTGTTCCTACCATCCAATTCCTCCAATGCTTTAGGGCCAGTTAGCTCCTATCTATACCTAAATGACCCTAAATTCTCAGATTTTTCCCAATTTTTCCCATTGAGATATGACCCATTCTTTCTCCTACATATTTATGTACCAATGTTATATATGTACCATCCTAACTCCGACCCTCCGAAACCATCTCTAGTTCCCTCACCTCGAACTCCGATGCATTCTCACTCGGGAGCTCACCTCCGACCTCCAGACTTCTGCTATGTAACTTTCTGACTCACTTACGTTTCCTCCATTCCCCATTTGTACTAGATCCGCTTTCTAATTATCTCCGAACCTGTGTAGCACAGCTCTGGCTATGTTTCCCTCCATTTCCATCTTACTCATCTCCATTCCGCATTTACCAATCACTTACTAATGTGATGAACTCCATTAGTAATTCTATACAACTCCATAGTATATATAGTGTAGAATTCATGTATCTAGCTTTAGCTTCATTATTGACTTGACAAATCCTCTTGACCTCTGAATGTCTCTGACCCTCCTGTCTCTGACCCTCCTGTCTCTGACCTTTTCCTAAATCCAGGACATGCGACCTAGCAAGGGGGCAGCACACAAGCTAAACCTGAAGTCCCATTACGTCCACAACTCCAGAGTTCCAAAGTTCGACCCAGAGGATTATATAGTCTTAACAACCAATAACTATGCTAGTAAACTACACTAGTTCATAGATAAGCACTAATCAACTAGGCCTGCACAGCTTGGTCATGTGACCTCTGGCAAAGCTTAGGGGCTAGCCCAAATTGATACCCTGGCACTGCATGAAGTAAGTAGGTCAAATCCAGACATGAGCTAGTTTGCCTTGGTTCAGTTTGGATTAGTTTGAATAGAAAGTGACATTGCCCTTGGTAATCATGCAGATGCACAGCCTGCACAGCCATGCACAGGAATAAGAGGCTATGGCATTGGTAGCCAATAGCAGAAAACTCTCAAATGCTGTGAAAATGACCAGTCAATGGCAAAACCCTCTCAAGAACAGCCTTGGTGGCTGACATAGTCAAGCATAGCCACTCCCAATGAGTATAAAAGAAGCTCATTTTAGGCTGCTTTTGGTATCTCATTATCTCCTTTTTATTTCCCTTTTGAGATCATATCACTTGATAGATCTTCTATTCTTTAATAGATCTATCTTGTCTTCTTTCATAGATCTACTTCTATTACCACATAGATTAGATCTAGATTCCTTCATAGTTTGTCAATCAAATTAGAAGGATTATTTACCTACAGATCTGTCAAGCAGATTGCATCAGGCCTCTATTACCTAAGATCTGTCAAGCAGGTCTAGACTTCGGGTCAAGCTTCTTATCTCTTATCAAACCTTAGGCTTGATTAGTACTTAGCAGAAAACTAAGTCATAGCCACTAGGATCAGACCACTTTCAGGTCGACCTTTCATTACATAAGCATATCATAGCCACTAGGGTCAGCCATTAGGCTACTGTAACCTAGATAAACCCTAACTGCTTATCTATACTTATCCACACCATTTGTTCTCACGCTATTGTACCCAATACAGAACATTACATCATCTGTTATTGTCAGTGTACAAAGCATCCTATTAGGGAATTTTCCCACATGTTTCCTCCTATCACTCTCTTGCTAAATCATTAGCAAAACCATTATCATTCTTTTCTCTAGCAAATACCCTTGCTAGCATCATATCTCACTACCAGCAGAGTCTTACCTCTAGCTTTCTATCTAGGAAATTAGCTCAATAGCTACCCTTTCCTCACACCACACAGCACAGCCACCACATCTCTCCCTGTTTAGGAAATCACTAAACAAACTTTCTGTAAGCTAGTCGTTATTGCAAGATTAGCACCAACAATAGCATTCCTCTAGTATTTGCTATTGCCTTTCTATCCTATAATCAAGGGACAAGTCTTCACTAGGATTGCCAACCCTATTACCTTAGAGTCAGACTTGGTAAAGGAAGAACAACTGGACCACCAATTGGCTAAGTTTACCACTTACTCACTAGCGATTGTATTCTCATCTACTGTTTGATCTGATAGTTAGAGTTGTTCTAACATCAGCTTATAGCCAGATTGGATCCAGGGAAATAAGTATAGTAGGTTTATCTAGTACTTATTGACTTATTACTGAAGTAACGACAGTGGTATTGGTAGGCTGCCATGCTAGTCAGACTGGCAAACAACTCCTGACAGTTGCATGGCTTCATGTTGATTTGCATTGTCTTGTGTTGTACTTGACAGTGTGTTACTTGTGCTGCATGGAATAGAGATGGACTATTGTTGCTGCTGTCAGTGTTGCTGCCTGACGGCAGCCAGTTGTGAGTTGCTTGGAAGGCAAGGAGCACAGTTATGTCAACGATGCATGGCTACGACATTTTCAACACCTTGGTACAAGTGGGCAGTATTCCATCTCAGTGAGTGGGGGACGGATGTTAGTGACACACCTCAGGCTTGTGAGTGGGGGTAATATGGCCCTGCAATCTCTCCCAATGCGGATGCGCAACCAGCTAAGAAAAAGACATCAATCAATTGTCTCGAGGCTTAAGAGGACTTACCTGACTCATTGCCTTGAAGTGTTGCTTTGGCAATCTGCTTGTCTTCACTTGATGATACCTCATCGATTTCCAAGTTGGTACCAACATGTTCCACATTGGTTTCACAGGGTAGCTGTTGAAGAGACTTTGCATGCCACAGGCCAAGATGGCAAGAAGGAGGAGAGTCCACCTCTGAGTCAGCAGTCGGCTCATTGAATAGTAGGGCAGCGGAGGTGTGACCCTCTGTCAGCGGAGTGGGCTGGGAAGCTACTAGTACCGATTGTCTATTCTGCCCTGCAAACGAGATTGGAGTATTGTCACGAAAATAGAAGTGAGAATCACACACTGCTTGTGTGGTGGTCCCCACAACAGAGAAGACCAAGCTGGCATGAGATGAAGGAGGCCACAATGGATTGAATGAGGAATCTTCCGAAGAATCAAACCCTTTAGCATTGCCACCCAGTACTCTAAACCTGAAGTGCTGACCCAGTGTTGCCAGAGTGAAAGAGGGACAAATGGTAGAGGATTTGAGTGATGGCTGGCTCACAGGCACTTCTTGAGAGACAGGTTGCTTAGATCAAAGATGGGGTTGTGGACGTGGCCTTGAACTGTGTTGCAAGCCACTGGTACTCGAATTGGGTGCCATGGAATTCATCTCCATGTCCTTTATTGAAGTGTCGAGGGTGGCTACACGTTTCAACTTGAGCTTCTCTGGTGCATCGACCTGAAGTTGTTTGAGATTTTGTATTTGCATTATTTTACCACCAGTCCCTCTTCCGGTGTGCGAAGACTGCTGCACTTGAGCATCTAATGCTTCTGAGCAGGAGTCAACAGTATGAACAATCAAGATGTAGGAAAATTTTACTGGGCAACAACTTCTCCAAATCACGCTTGGCCCTTGAGTGCTTTGAGTCCAGGTTCCTATTCACTGAGGAGTCATTGTCGTTATTATTATCTGAGTTGGTGCTCTCCTTGTATGGCACTTTTCTTTTGGAAGACATGATGAGTTGATAAAGACAGGAAGGGAAACTTGTGCTCCAGCATTTTAAGTGAGGTAACATGGTATCATGTATGTAATAGCTACGAGTACTTGGTAGAAGCTCACGGTGACACAACAAGTCAGTTTTGAAAGTAAACTAGGTCCCGGCCCAAACAACAATGAAAATGCCAGTCATAAATAAGAGAAAAGAGAGACTTGGGTAGGAAAGAGAAGAGGTACACAACTGGCTGGAGTCTATTTCAGCAAGTGATAGGTAGAGGGGGCAGAATAGCAGGTGCAAGAATGCTGGGGAACAGAGAGCTGGAATATTGTTCATGCACGTTTTGTGTCCTGCAGCTGATCATGATTGATACTGGATATTCCTTTGTGATTTGAACATGTGGAGCCAGAGGAAGCTGGTGAATGAGCAGGAGTGAAGCTGAATCCACTCATTGCATGTATGAGGGGACTTCAAGGGCATGGTATATGCGAAGGAAAGGGCAGTTCCTCTTGGAAGGCAGGTAGTTCTGCCTTGGCAGGCTCAGAATCTGAGGAATGTGACAAGGCTTTCGCGGATTCAGGGGGTACCTGCAAGTTGCTGGAATTTGAGGGGGGTAGGATCAGGGCCGATCTGTTGTCCTGTAGATCATATAGCACCTCAAGAAAACAGTCAATCATGAATTCAAGTTGATGGGTGAGCTCATTCTCACTGGGAATGAAATAGCCATCTGGGAAATCAAAATCCATCAGGGATACTATGCCCTTGTGGAGCTTGTTGAGGAGAGGAATCAGAGGTTGGAAGTAAAGTGCAATGTTTGGGAGAATGTTCGCAGACCAGCCAAGATTTGACTGGATTGTTGTTGTTTTTGCGATGCTAGGATTAAATAAATTGAAATACATGTCAAAGCATGTGAGATCCCCCTTGGCCTTTACTTCATGGGGTTGGTTCAGGAGCATGCATATTCCAACCAACACGTAGAACATGGACTCAAGATCATGCCTTTTTGGGCCCAGCAATCACGAACTCGGCAGCCATCCATGACCAAGTCCCCTGAATCACAATTCATCAGCTAATTGACTGTATGAATGATTGTGAATCATCTTACTGTGCAGTACAATGGGTTGGTATCAATCGAAGGTCTAGTAGGGTTGATTGGTTCTCCCACTATTGGGAGTTTGATCTCGTGATTCTGCCCGGGCTTGAAGACTGGGACATACTGCTGGGTCAACTGATTGTCATGGACCAGCATAGGAACAGTGTCTTCCCAGGGTTCAACTAAGTCGAATGTGGGAATGGGGGTAGAAGGGCAAGTAGCAGGCTGAGAGGAAGTGGTTCCAATAGGGACCGCATAGCCCCAATCAGCAAGAAGCCTGCGATGGGAAACAGATGTCTTGATTTGTTGACACAGGTGTTCTCACATTTGCCTAGGCAGGGCATCAAGGAACTCTAAGTGATCATCAGATCTATCCCATTGGAATAAGACAAGCAATAAGTTGAATAGACTAATATCACAATGAAGAATGGATGCCTTTTTGATGGCGTCCTTGTGGGCTAAAAAAAATTGCACAAGTCAGGATTAATGTGTTCAAGTAGATAAATTGACATACTATGCACATAATTGATGAAAGCAACAAGGAGCTCAGCAAGTGAGTTGAATTTTATGATTTCGAATCCAATCAGCTCAGTTATGAGCCATAAGAGAACCCATAGATGATATTGGCAGTCTTTTACATGGTGACCCACTTCGGAAAGGAGAGAACATAGTAAATGTGTTGATTGGTTGACTAGAATATTAGGAAAAGACAGATGGGGGCCTTGAACCTGATATTCATGTATGAGTATCGGGACTCCTTTGATGCTGGCAGCATTCAGAAGCGCAAGGATGGATCCTTCTGTGTACTTCCACAATGGGTTGATCCAGCAGTCTTTGATGATGACCCCTCTTCACATATATGGCCACATTGAGCCCCCTGGCTTGGGGCTACTGGCAGGATCGATGTCATTCAACTTGAACACCATTGAGCCACTCCACATGGTGGTCCCACATCTGAGTCCATGCATGATGTCTGAAATAAAGAGCAAGTTCTCAAGGGTCATCTCCCTCGTTTCTGGGTCCCCTTTCCATGTGACCAATACATGTTTGTCCCCCTTTTCATTGAGCAGTGAAATGTCGAAACCAAGCTGGGCCAAGTTGGCAGTGGTCAGACTGACTAGGATGTGCAGGAAGATTTTGGGATCAGTGTTGATATCAACACAATGGGTTTTGAGTGAGCCTTCTTGGTCATGAAAGATCAAACTGATGTGGGATCCTAAGATCTGGAGAGCGGGAGCAGAGTGCCTCCTATCCTGAGCATGTAAGAGTACACTGGTTTTCCCAGCGACTTCCATGTAAACAGCTTTTCCTGTGTCAGGGCCCTTCCTGCTCTTCATCTCCCTGAAGGCAAGGATCACCCTCCAATCTGACTTGGGCATGTTTTGATTAAGGACAAGGTCCAGTTTTCATCTAGGAAATGCATCTAAAAAGGATTTTTGGGCCCCTCCGGCATGCCATCTCCTGAGCTTCGTGTCAGTCATATGTATGTCTATGAAAATAGAATACTTGAAGGAAACCTGTCAGTGCTTCCCCTAGTGAAGTCCTCTACTGCCTTCAACATGCTGTTAAGAAATATCACCATGTTGTCCTCTGCTTTTTTTCCGCCCTTAGATTTTGGAAATTGGACCCAGTACTCCATGTTACCACCTTCCTCCCATCCATAGAGCTTCTTTCGATGTAATTCATTCAAGATGTCGGACATGGTGACTTTGTGCGAAGGTAGGGATCAGAATGGGACAGTGTTGGGGAAGAGGGCTCTCAGTAGCTCCTGAGATTCAGCTGGGCTGAGGTGCCAACAAAAATCCATCGTATCATTGTCAATCATATGATCCATGTTGTGTTGATATCCATCCAATTTGCACCTGTATCATGATGGAATACTGGAAAGCTATGGAAGAAACATGGAAATCATGTTATGGGGTGTGACAATATGACATACCTTGGCATTGTTGCATGGTGTTGCATGCACATGCACAGGGTGGGGCTATAAGTGACGAACAAACAACGAGTGTGTCAAAAAATGACTTAAACCAATTAGTGCCCCACCTGCTGCCCACTAGTTGATCTTTCCAACTGTAGTGTCAGTTTCATTGAGGGGTGATATTGATAGGTAGAAAGAGTAGCTAAGAGTCTCCTGTCAATTTTAAGGTGTGATGAGGAGCCCAAAATGGCACAACTTGGAATTGATGGCCAAATTGATAAATGATCCCAAAACGTAAAACTAGACATCAAAGCGATAACGTGTAGTAAAACTCCTTAGACCAATACTTATTCAACCAAAACTCCATCAACAACTCGTGGCTACTTTGACACATCAAACGATTGTGAGCAATGTCACCAAAATGTGGGATAAGGTGAGCAGGGGACCAAATCAATGGGAGAGGGATGATGTCTCCTATGCAAGTACCATCTGGCCTGACCACACGTCGCAAGAGGTGCATGCCAGTCACAGGATTGGTGCGTTGTCTGTGCCAGGGGATGAGATCAAAGTGCTGTACATAGGTGAGGAAACAATTGGAATTGAGGGGATGGAATATCATTTGCAATTGAATGATTGAATGACCTATGTACCATGTGAGTAGGAGTAGCAAATTAAATTTATGATGACCTACCTTCTAAGCCATGCTTTGGCCAAGAGCTTGTGGGAGCGCTATTGATGATGACCGCATTGTATAGCCCATAGCGGTCATCAGCAGCAGGAGGAATCACTCACACCATTTGTGGGTTGTCCAAGGTCGTTGTGTGGTAACACATTTGTTGAATATGTAGTTTATGCCAGATCTGCACACGTTTGAAAGGTAAACTGCAGGACCCACCAACATCCCTGACCCCAGAGACAGTGTGTGGCAAAGATCTCTTAACACAGAGAAGGTATTCTTGAAGAGCAAGCTGAAAGTCAGGGAGGTGGAATCTAGCAGCAGCCTCATCTATGCTCAAGTGCAGTGAGGGTTTCAGTGAAAGATGAAAGGTGGAGGTGGCAGTAGAGAAAGTTTGATGGGGATGGGGGGCATTTGGAAAGCTACTGTGAGAGAGAGCATTGGCCAATTTGAAATAATTGACTTGGGCAAAAGGCGCCAGGCCTGGGTGTTCGTAGAGCAAAACATCTTCAGGATCTGGTTCATGTTCATTGTTCCAATTGAAAACTCTGTCATCTTCACCTGGTTCCTGGACTCCTCCCACATGCATCTCCAGATAGGTGGTGATGTCGAACCGTAAGCACTTCGTCACATAGTCAAGATGGCAAGTGACTCGGATTTGAGTGTAGTAATCTTGGTTGTTTCTTGCCTAGGCTGGAACTTTGATTTCTTGGACATGGGCATGCTCTGTAGGGTCTGCAGACCACTGCATGATGGGGCCACAGCAACAAATATCTGGTACAACACCTTGGAGCAACTCCAACTTCAGAATTTCCCAACTGTCCTTGTGCCCTCCAGCATGGACCACAGCCTGAGCATCCTTGTGATTGTGAAACTCTTGTAGTGCTTCCGAGATCTTGGGAAGCATGTCATCAGTGAAACATGGTGCTTGAGTGAGATATTGAAAATCAGTGAGAGCCCAGATAGCCTTGAGAAATCAACTAGGAACTGCACTGGCAATGATACCAATGAGGTAACACTGTACAGCTCGGTGATCATGGCCAGTAACTTGCTTGAGCTTTGAAATCCCATCATCAAATGACCAGTACCCAACAATAGTTTGGATTAAAAAGAACTGAAAATTGATCTTTTGCACTCCTATGACGGTGATACACCACTGAACGTCATGGTCCCAGCAAAAGTGGAGCAAGTGGTGTAGAGGCTCTATATGAAGAAAAGAAGAGGGATGAGAGAGCAACCAGTCCCTCCAGAATGGATCTAGGACACCATTGAGGCCAAATTCCCTAATCATTTTCAAGAATGCTTTATAATCAGGAGGATCCTGTTTTGAATGTATGATGTGAATAGTGATGAGAGTCACAGTGGTTGCTGTGCAGGAAGGATGACAAAATGGGTCACCAAATTCCTTTGATGTGGCCATTGTAACAGGTGAGACTTTTGGGTTTGTTCTAGCAATGAGGGATTGCTTGGGGGTGTCCGCGATCCACACCATGAGTGAAGTGTAGCAATAACACAGGTTTCCTGCTGGATTGCTCATTATCACACCAATGGAAGCAGCAATCTCCAATGGTTGCAAAATCTTGTCCAATGCACCATGGAAAAGTCGATCTTGCAGTAAGCTTCACACACAGGTATTCTTGTGGATAAACTTGGGGATTGGAAGGAGTGCGAGGAGTATGTAGCCGTGGAGAGATGTTTTGCTGCTAAGTCTCACATCAATGTTCGCGAGGCTGATAAGTACCAGATGTGCCATGCAGTTTCCAGTCATGACCAAAATGTTAGTCTTGTTGAAGGAGAGGACTATGCCTAGAAGCATGCTTCCATCAGGAATTTCATGCTGTATTACAGTTGGTATCAACTCGAATTTTTCATACAGGCAAACAAAGACTCACTTGAAGCTTCCAAGCTTGATCATCACTGCTCATCCAGTTGTTGTAGATGCGACACACCTTCATAGTGGAGGTCCAAAGTTTCTGAGGGACAAAATTGATGTGTGGAGCGAGTATGGAATGGGTGAGAAGTGATTGAAGACACTCAAGGGGCTGATGGTAGAACACCCAAACAGCATTCTTCATCTGTCCCTCAGGCTTGATAGTCTCACAAAGCCAAGCAGGCCCCAATGGTAGTGTTTTGGTGTGACTTCATAGCTGTTTTCAAGTTCCTGTGCGAAAGGAGAGGGAAATATTTTTGAGCTGGAATGCAGTTAGAATCTAATGTGAGTAGAGATCGTATCACTTACAATATTGAGTGCAAGTAACGAATTGATGGCGGAGAGGCTGAGACGTGAGCAAAGGAGCCATGAGGCGAACCGTGCCTGCTATTCTTCCTGGGATGCAAAGGGGAAAAAAAGGTTCTCTTGTCTCTTAGCAGCATGCTTATCCTGCCTGAAGCTGTCCATGAAAGTTTGCCCCCCCAGGAAGGCCTTGCTGCAACCTCCGTACTCCTCTATGAAAGTTCCCAAAAGACCTTGTCTCATTCCTGTCTCGTTTCCAGTGTTCATCACAATGTCCAGCTCTGCAGAATCTGGTTCCTGGTTATAGTTGTTTTCAGTGTTCATTGTGATGTCTGGCACTGCGAAATCTGGTTCTAGGTCATAATCATTGTGAGACTTGGGGCTGCCAAAACCAAAAACATCACCATTAGCTGAATTGGATGCCATGTGAGATGGGTTGACTGTTTGAGTTTCTGCAGCAGGTGGCTGAGGAACTTGAGAGGCCTGGGGATGAACCTGATGGTTGACCACAACCTCCTCATGCCAAGTAGGGCTGCATGATCCCATTGGCTAATTCATATGCTGCAAAACATTTGTTGCTAAGTGGAACTTTACTGCACTGGGGACAACTGATAGTCTTGAGCTTAGTGCAATTTGTTTCGGTCTGGGGCATTGTGGCAGAGCATCAGTGTGGAACAGTTGCAGCTTGTCAAAGGGCAAAAGGGTAATACATGTCTCCTCTAAGTTTCATCTGTTATCATGATCGTATCTCTTGCCCTCGTTTTTGGAATCCTTCTCTGATTGGGAATTGCCAGCTAGCCTGAGTGCCTGCAGAAGAAACCTTGCTTGTCATTGGCAGGGTTGTCAAACAAAGTCAAGGAAGAGTGAACATATACAGACAAGTGTGATTTGAGAGCTGGTATCTCATTATGCACTGTGTATCACTGTCTAAAACAATCTACTTGGGATGGAAATAGTATGTCAGTTTTGTCTCCTTCATTTTTTGAAGTTTTGGGTCAATGAACCTTGTTCCTTCCCAAGCAAGTTCAGGTTCAAGTTTGTTATTTGTGCTCGTACTTGTGAGTGCAGGCACCGTGTGGTGAGGCAAGGACCTTAGGGAATAGTACAGGTATACCCCCGGGTGTCAGGGACATACCCACACCTGTATCTGGCGAAGACTTGTACTACTCAAAGTATGAGTGATAGGGAGCCTGAGCCTGAGGGGAAAAGAGACAGCAAAGGCTCATGTACAAACGTGAACACAAACATGATTTGTTTGTGTTTGTGTTCGCATTTGTAGGTGAATGAGAAAATGCCAAAAATGAACACCAAAACTCATGCCTCATGTGCCCTGGGGCAAACCAGACCAAACAAATGACTTGACCATTCATAGGGAAGTGTATACAACAACACTTTTGCTACACTTTTGGTGTGCTTTTTTCAACACTTGTTTAGCACATTTCTGACACACTTTGACCACACTTAGTGCGCTTTTTTCAAGACATGTTTATCAGTGTTTGGCCACACTTTTGCCACACTTTTAGTCTGCTTTTCTCAACACTTGGGTCCCGTCCAAGTTGCCTCGGCTAGTTAGTAAAACTTTGGCAAACATAAACACCAACCTGTGAGAATGTCGACGTACCTGAGCAGTCATGTGAGCAGTCACATGCACAAGAACCAGCTCAACAATGAAATTAGTCATATCTTATGAGTGGTGAGCCAGTAAGCGGGCCAAGAAGCTACAAATGACTGTCCAATGAGCATGATTGAACAATGAAAATGTGGCCATGTGGACTGATCATAGCATAGTGCAATGTCACTGCATCATACAGTGAGTAGCCCTTACAGTACAAGCGGGACTCCTTTTTTTCATTGAGGGCTGGCGCACTGCCAGTGGCAAAAGTGGACTGCATTCATATACATACATACTATATGTGTACCCTACTGGTTACCTTGTAGTGCCAAGTGCACACTGGGTTCTACGCTGGAGGGACCAGGCAATGAGAATGCTGAGACAATCTTGGTGGTATAGTCTTCAATCCCTGTTGGAGTAGGTGGCCACACTGAAAATACTGAGGAGTGAGGGCTGCCGCCAAAGGATTCAGGTAAGAAAGACCGAGCAGGTCGGTAGTAGGCAATAGCGCGGGGCACTGATCACCGCCCAATCACCATCCAATCATGATTATGACCCGCAGCAAAACGTGTGTGACTGTGACAGCCCAAGCTCACATACAAATGTCAATGCAAACATATTTTCAGCATTCGCATTCACGTTTGCTAGTAGGTGAACATGTATTATTGTTGTGACCTGAAGGTGGGTGAGCAAGGACAGTGAGGGGATGAGAGACAGGGCAAGGGCATTGTTGTGTAGCGAGGTGGTTCAGGACAAGGAAGAGGACAAGGGCACATTGTCATCATCACGTCAGCGCAGGATGTCACTGCCATTGTGTTATGAGATGAGAGGGTGAGGACGTGCTGCATGTTATCATCATTGTGCCAGCCTGGATGTCATTGTTACAAGGAGAGGAACTGGGACACTTGCAAGGCAAGTGTGTATCGTCCAAGTTGTTGTTCTCATTGCATTGCAAAGTGGTGAGGATGAGGGCAAACTTGAAGGTACTGGTAGTAGGGTGCATTGTCGTCATCACATCAGGTGTTGTTGTCGCTGCATCGCAAAGTGGGTGAGCCTGAGGGCCAGGCAAGTAGAGCGTGTCATCGTCATTGCGTCAGATGTTGTTGTTGCTGCATTACAAGGTGGGTGGGAGACAGGGCGAGGACAAGTGCAAACATGAAAGTACAATTTTGTTATCATTGCTTGATTGCATCACAATGTGAGTTGACTTCTTCGTTGATGTGGCAGGATGTATGCTCAAAAATTCCACACAACTTGTTGTACAAAAAAGGCATAACACTGCCACATTGTTCACACACAACCCCTATCACACACAAGAAATAGCATACAGTTTCTCATGTCACAGTATGTTGTCTGACAACAATTGATCTGATTGTATTCACAGTTGTGAGAATTCACCTCTTTCACTCCAACTACCACCATGGATCCTGAGTCCCAGCTCATTCATCAATCCCCTAAGAATCAGTTGATCCTACTCATTATGATGCTTGCAGCACAAGCTGCTGCTCTTTATAAATCTGTCTTTCTTGCAACAACCCCCTGCATTCCATACCACACTTCAATCTTAACAGGAGAGGGCTGGATCATTGAGCTTCTTAATGGCCACCCTGATCGTATTTGTACAAATCTTGGTATTAGCCATGAAGTATTCATTGGTCTGGTTCAGATTCTGATTGCTCATGGATTTGGAAATTCCTGCCATTCCATCTCTGTTGAGGAGCAGCTAGGGATTTTTCTATATACTTGTGTTACAGGCTTGAGTTCACATCTTGTGGCGGAACAATTTCAGCATTCTTCTACTACCATTTCAAAGTGAGTGTTTCTTGCTATCTTTGCACAAACTCACCAATTTCAATAGATATTTCATGAAAATGACTATGATCTTCTCCACCCATCCTTTCTATACCTCTCAGGTCAAGCTGCCTACTGTCAATTCTCCAATTCCAGACTCAATCTTCAACAATCCCCGTTTCCATGCATTCCAAGACTGCATCAGTGCTGTTGGTGGCACACATATCCAGGCATTCGTGTCTTCTGAAGAACATGTCAACATGTGTAATCGCAAAGGTTTTCTTTCCCAGAACTGTTTGTTTGCTTGTGATTTTGATTTCCACTTCACATATGGAATGACTGGGTGGGATGGTGCATCTGCAGATGCAACTTTATGGAATGAAGCTCGTAGGCATGATTTCCAGGTTCCTGATGGCCGCTATCTTCTTGGTGATGCAGGGTTTCCATCTTGTGATGCCTTGCTGGTGCCATATTGTGGTGTTTGTTATCATTTGAAGGAATGGTATCAGGCAAATTTACAGTAGGTGCTGATTTACTCACTGGCAGGCTCTTCACTCACATTTCTGGTAGCCTCAAAAACAAGGAGGAACTTTTCAATCTTTGGCATTCATCACTCTGGTGCATCATTGAGAGAATCTTTGGTGTTCTCAAGTGTCAATGGTGAATCCTCCTTCTTTCACCTGAATATAGTATGGAGATACAGGCCAGAATTCCTGCAGCACTATGTGCTATCCATAACTTCATTCGTACACATGAATCCAGTGAACCATTCAATCCCGAATTTGATCATCTCATGGGACTTGGAGCTGACTTGGAGCTGGCTGATGAAGATGTAGAGATGTATGAAACTCTGGGAGATGGGCCTGCAGATGCACAAGAACAGCAATGGGCTGGAGCTAGATGTGATCAGATTGCAGTGGAGATGTGGAATGCTTATCAGACAGAGCTTTCACACCATGAAGCAGCAGGACTGTGACTCATTTAACTTGAATACATGGTACAACTCACAGTCATGGCATATGCATATCATAATACTACAAAACAGCTTGCATATGAAAAGGAATAGGCCAAAAGTTTATGAATGCATGGATCATAGCTCATGTAACTTGTCCCAGACCCAGCTCTTCCATGAATCAGATGAAAATCCAACCAGAAACTTGACAGAGGTTTCATTTCTCAAATCGCTCATGTGATTAGCCAAGAGCATTTTGTCCAAGTCACTCAGTGTCATGGAATCCAAGATTCCTGCAGCCTGGATGAAAATATCCACTGGTTTGTTGTCGAGCTTGCCAGCAACACTGTCGAGAATGATGGTGATCTTTTCCATCACACCTGATGCCGTTACTTGTGCTTGTGTGGCTGCCGAAAGCAGCCACATGTGCTTTGACTCACTGGCATTCAAACTAGTGTTGCTCACCATCTTCTTTCGTTTGCCTTGGCTCACACTTGTGAAAGCGGAGGAGGATGGTGATGCCGAATGGTGTTGTGGGCACTCAGGCTGTGAGAGATAAACCGACAGTGTGGAAGGGGTGATTGAGTTGGGATCGGTCAGAAATGAGAAGGAGCCAGGGGGCTGTGCGGCGTAAATGAACAGCTCAGATGGGGCCACAGGTGGTGTCATGGCAGGAAAAAAACCCATGCGCCGCGGGACCAGAGTGCCTGGCTGAAAGCGGGTGCTCAAAACTACACTCACTATTGAAGCAGGCGGAATGTGCATGTATGT
>JBBPOD010000299.1:0-21869 GCA_038091255.1 Tylopilus intermedius | reverse complement strand
AGATGATATCGCCCGCTCGAAAGTCGAACTCTTCCTTGGTCGTTGGCATTGCCAGATAGTCGTACAATGCCCTCATTATAGAATCCCCGCATCAGCGCCGAAAAGCTTTGGAGATGCCGTCAGGCACACCATAAAACAACCATCCTCAGTATACACCCTCTCCCGCGAAGACGGAAGCTTCTCCCCGGATTTCTCCAAGATGACCACGTGGTCGCTCCGGAAAAAGTCTCGTCCAGGCCGTCGCCGGTGTGCGTGGCTGTTGGTCCGGGCGGCAGAGTCGATGATGACAGTTGTGCCACATCCCTGGTATGCGTTCAAGTTTGAAAACGTAGTGTCGGGTTGTAACAAGCTGTGCGGCGGTGTCACCATGTCAATGATGATGCTATCAAAGCTATAACTTGAAAGACGAGGAGGTAACAGAAGAACGGCACGGCGGGAATAAAGAAGACTCCCACGGTTGGGAATTGTTAGGCCCCAGCCGCCCAAATTCAAAATAATCGTTGTGTACCTCGCTGATTGACCTGCAGCTGAAATTGCTTTCAGGAATCATATAAATCATTTCTCATCACAGAGTAGCTACTATAGTCAACATAAATAGTGGAAATCCACGAAATTGAACGCATGGGTCCGATGGAATTAGTACACCAGAGGGATAGCAAGGGGGTTATATACATAGGACCACGATTGCAATGGAATGTGAACCATGTCAAAATGGGTCGATTTCCCTTGTCAATGAGGCGTCACATCCACTCCCCTTACATATGCCTTTGCCTCTTATGAGGGTGTTCGGCATACAGCTGTCTCGAATAATCATCGCCGGACGACTCGAAATGGGATTGTGCTAAGGCCATCGCGAGTGAGCAAGTAACTTTCTGGGGGTTGAAATTAATTTACCTTCTGATAGAGGGACCGTTGGGGCGGGTGGAAAAGTTACTGTACTATACATTGCTCTGCTCGGGGAGGGGAGACGTGATGAAACAGCCACTCTTTCAACGGAACTGGGCACAAGATGTCAGAGTACTCACCCTTCGCAGTAAGCGCCACGTGGCTCTGATGGGGGTTTAAAGGAAGGTTCTGAGCTGCCAGAATACCATCTTTCCTGAGTGCCATTATCCGCGGTCATTCTCCGAGTCGACTCTTCAGTGGAAGTTTGGCCGAGCGATGTGAATGACGACGGGCCCTCGAGAGGATCAACGTGATTCGAAAATGGTGTAAGCAAGCCGCAAAGAGGTGGGGGTTGGAGGCAGTCGCTCAGGAACCGTTGCATGGTGAATGCTATCACCTCCGCAGTGGGTCGTTCCTCAATCGCAGACCAGCAATCTTGAATTACATTCCAGTGAGAGTCATAGATCGCCCGAGACTGTGGTCGACCTGGTTTGCGTCCCTTGGCCAACTGTAGAACCACGGCCACATCTTCCTGGACTTCTGACCATGGTTGTTTTCCAGACAACACCTGCGGGAACATCAGGATATGGATGTACCGTTGGTGCTGAATTAACTTCCCTAGAGGGCAACACAACCAAAAGAATATATATCACTTTTGGCTGTCCTTTTGAATGCTTCTTCTGGGTCAACCTGCTCTGGTGGAGCCCAACGCAATGCCCCAGGTCGTGTGGTAGATCTGCAAATAGCTTAATGCTTCGGGGACATTCCCGACCAAAGAGGCAAATCCAAAATCGGCTAAGCGTGCTGTGAAATCTGCATCGAGAAGCACATTACTCTGTCCTCTGGTTAGAAAGAAGGAAAGCTGGGGATATTACTCCGACGCACACAGTTAAGGTCACCATGGACGATGGGAAATCGAAAAGAGTGCACTTTGTGCATGTTATTTTTCAGTATATGGAAAGGTGATTGATGACGCACGGTAGTACAGCCCATTGGAAATATCCAGCAGCTATGGCACAGCATTAACGTGGTGGTTATGTTTGATACCGAGTCGACGTACAAATCGAAGCCTATGTCCCAGATGTAGTTTTTGATCGTATTTTCCTAAGAAGTGGTGCAGGGATTTATTGGGCATCCACAGCGACACCAACGACGCTGCACCGGCCATCCCAAACCCATATGCAATGCCTAGAAATGGGACGACATTTTCGTGATCGAGCCGTCTCCAAATTCCAAGCTCGCGACGAAGCATCTGATAAGAGACGGTTTAGGTCTTGTTCGGTGACTGCGAGCCAAGATACACTACCTTAACGGTTGTATCACCCGCGTCCGCACCTATTGCGAATCTGAATCGGAACGCTTTTACTGCAACCTGCAATCATGGTAAACGGGAGGCAGTGTAACCATACTACGTTCAAACCTCTTTCAGCGAACCATCGATGCACCACCAGCATCTGAATACATCACCAAAACCGCCTCCAGCAACGTAATGATCATCCGCTCTGAAGACATAGGGTGTGAGATTTGGAGGAGGGAGGATGTCTTCACTGATGCAATTCGATTCGGACCAAGCGACGGTATCAAGAGATCGTAACACAGTGGATTTGGAGACTGCGTATCCGATGGTGGAAGATCTTCGTCGCAGTCCCTCCTGAGGTAGAGAAGTGGAGTACGGAAGAGGTTGTGTCGGGGGAACTATGAAATAATCTGGTAAGGATTGCTGTGCAAAGTATGAGCGACCAAATGGACAGCATTGTCTTAGTTGAATGCGCATACACGCGTGGCAACAGAGAGCTAAACTAGACGGTGAGGGCTATACGCATGCGCGTTGGAGGGTAACATACTTCGGGAACTATTTGACCTGCCTGCGAGACAGGGGGACATTGGAGGAGGTATATACTGCTGTCCATGTCCACGAGGATTTTCGCTTTGTAAGCGAAGGGTATGACGCGGTGAATCGGACAAAATAGATGATGTACTGTTGGCAAGGTTCGTCTGTTGAAGGGTGAGAGAGATGAGCATGGATATATCTTATGAGCGTCCTTACTGGGGTATCTACAGATGCTAATCCGGGTGCGCGCCACACATAGACCTTTCCTCCACTTCCTGCTGATGCCACGAATTCGCCAGAAGGAGAGAAACAGAGGGATAAGGGGGGGAGTCCTTGTGTTGTATAGGTTGTCCGATGGGATGACCAGAAGTTGCATCCCAGAAGCGAACAGTGTAGTCCCAGGATGCGCTCGCAAGGACCCGTCCGTTCGGGGAAAGAGAAAGCTGTTAGTCTCGACACCATCCGTTTTGGGACACCCTCATCGAGCCTCGGGGAAGCGATTCCTTCGGGCGTAGCCCTTTCGCTTCCTAAAACGGAACGTCGGGTTTCGAGACTAGAAAGCTGTGTCACCACGTCTGTATGACCTCTCCAAAGTTTCCCAATCCGTTTTCCCGTGGCGGAGTTCCAACAGCAGATCACTTTCCAGTTCCAAGGTATTTTGCCGGTCCGATGTGTTGAGCGAGCTGAGCAAGAAAAGATCCTCTTGCCATCGTGTGACCGCGCCAAAGTCGCGACAGTCTCGACAATGAAACGATGAACGAGTGTGCAACTCTTGACGTCGTAGACAAAGATGTCCCCCGCATCGCCGCCTCCTGCGAGTTTGCTGCCATCGGGGGAAAAAGACACGGGACCGTTGTTAGGGTTCATCCTGAAGTGTTGTTTGATGTGGCCTTTAGCCTGCCCTTCTATGGTGTAAAAACGCACGCCTTCAGAAGTTTGAGTACCCGCGATGAGATCATCCGACGAGATAGTAATCGTATAGAATGCTGTTGGGTCAGCCCATTCCCTAACGAGTTTGAGCGATTCGGCGTCGAACACCCTGATCCTCCCCGGCGGCCCATAATCATTTGTGATGATCTTGGTGCCATCCCGAGTCACTGCGAGATTGCCCCCGTCGAAGACTGAGGCATCGAAGTCCCCTCTTCTTTCCCATGCAAGTTTACATCCCAAACTCTCACTGGTCCATGATAGGTTCTGGTCGCCAGCCGTCCGTCGGGGAGATACGCAATAAATCCTGCTTCCAGTTGGATAACCTGCTCTGGGCGATGATCTTCGTTGTTAGATTGCACACTGGAGGCAGTGGTTCCATGCAAGATGGGCAACATCCAGTCGGCGTATTTGCAGTGGTGCCAAAGTGCGGAGGAAGAAGGTGGGAGACATTTTACTTGAACTCCACATCCTCACGATGAATGGAATTAGCGCCAACGCCCAAACGCCGTGCCGAAACATCTGAGTTTGCATCATCACTTGACTTGCACTTCCAGGACCATTGGTTTGCTTCCGTTCTTGTTTGACGTCCGGCACCTAATATGAAAACAGTGTCTGCCCCTGACAGACGTCTTCTCTGGAACCTCCCTCGCGACAGTCCATCCACTGTCAGCGCGTGCAGCTTTTTTCGCACCAACACTAATGTTGACTTTCCCATCTCTGTCTCTCGTCCCCGTTTCATTTTATCGCGGCCTCTATCTTCATTACGTCATCATTTCTTTGGGTTATTCGCTGTGCCACAACCCTCTACACCCTTGGGCTGAATCTCATCGCATCAGTGAGTCACAACCATCACGATATTGAGCACAAGACGAACTCGTTTTCATCACCGGTGCATGTATGCTTTAGGCTCCGACGGCGTCCATCGTTCTCTGATTGTCCCAAGAACGATGGACCTCTCATGAAATCCAGCCTGAGTGTGCCACAGTAGTATCCCCTTGTTGCTACTCCCTGGAACCTACAAGTGTCGATAGCGTACAAATATATCAAAGAGCGGCGACCGTGACATGGACAAGGGTGGCGGACACCGGACGTACGGGACTAGTTGGACGGAAACACCTGTCGACTGGTCTCTCTGTGTGTTTCGTCCAGCAGGGTACGTCCGTAACAGCAATGACGTCTCTTCTCGGAAATCGCTTTGTCGCAGCATCCAGAAGATATCCTGCCGCCATCGCGTGACCACACCAAATCAGTCCCACCGCCGCAATAAGTCGACCGTTTGGTGATATCGCAACGCTGGACACGCCTTCGTGAATCCATTGCTGGACAGATTCGCGTGATATAACGTCAAACACTTTGATCGTTCCAGTCTGGTGAGTACTCCAGACGACTTTTGTGCCATCCGAAGTCACAGAAAGACAGGGATACTCAACATCTCCCTCACTCTGCATCGTCGGCCCATGTTGTCCTCTCTTCTCCAGATGTCAGACTTTCACATATCCTTTGTAGCAACCTGTAACAAGCTGTCCATCTGGGAGATATGCAAGGCCAGAAATAGCCTCCTTTTGCGCTGGGATCACCAATTACGGTCGAAGCTCTTCGTTGTCAACCTGCTGTGACATGGCGGTCCGTGCCGGCTGGGCTAGGCTGTAAAGTCGACGTAGTTGCAGTTGTGTGGGGGAAAGGGCTGAACCTGTAGTGGAGAAGCAGTTGGGGTACGTTTTAGGGCTCTACAGCTTTATGCAGCACGCTGAAGCCCAAGGTAACTGATGCCCGATCGTCACGAGACCATCCAACCATATCGGTAGCCGCGCAAGAGCGCCAAGTCTCTGACTCCTGACAGTAACAAAACTTCTATCACATTGCGCATCATATCAGAGTGAACGAGCACCGGGCCAGTATGGGATTACCAGTTACATAGGTGAAAAATGGAGCACTAAGTTGAGACCCGCTGCTTTTTGTTGGGATACGTTTCTGCTGTCACCACTCTAAACCTGACATTTGGCTGCCTTCCTACCACCGGAATAGAAGATTCAGGCTCTTGGTTTCCCGCAGAGCCCGGCGCGATGGTCATGGAAGCGCTACCGTTAACATCTGCGGATCCCAGTGCCAGTGAGAGTTTCAAGTCCTGCAGTGTAGGGGCGAAGACTTACCCTCAACGCAGGCGAACCGGAGGCGCTGTTCGTCAACAAATAGGGCGTCATATAGCTTGTCTACATCCTCTATACTCAGGCTAAACACTCCCTTGTCTCTGTCTCGAACAACACCTTGCGGCCAATTCTTGATCATGTATCCCTTTTTCAGCAGATCGCGTTCTAAGGTGGACCATGGGAGCCGACAATTGGTCAACTTGAAGCCAATGTCACCTGTATGCATATTTGATACTCGGTCAGGACTCCTACGCGTGATGAATGACTTACGAAGCATCTCAAGAAGCCTTTCTTTGATTCTATCGACCTTGTGAATCCGTTTACGTTCTCCAGCATCCCCATTACATTTGGGACGCATGACCGACATGGAGGGCTCGGTCCTAAGAACTTGCCTGTAGTATTATATATCAACGCTAGTGAGCGTGTCCTGGATGCCTTCCGATCATTACGAAGGAAGAGGATGCTTACATTGAGCTGCTATCCGCCTCCCCCACCTTCTCTCGTCCACCATTTCCTTGGCGTACAGGCACGCCTGGAAGGACGAGATCACTAGGAATGCGGAGTCCGAACGAGGTCGCGAGATCAAACTAGAAAGGGAGAGTTAGAGGTAGGTGTACGCGATGGTTGTTGAACATTCAGACCAATTTATGCAACCGTCGCTCGAATATATTCTGGCGTTGATCAAGACCAACAGAGTCGTCCGAAAGGAATTGCAAGACTAGTTGTTCATCTATGGGTGATGCCTCGATTTTGTCACTGTTGACAAGAGGGCTGGGGTGTAGTTCTGGAATTGCGGAAGTTCCGATAGGATCAGCTGTTGTCAACGGCTGTAATAAAATGTGAGAAAGTGGAGGGACCAGCACGATCTACGAATGCTCACACCGCGCCAGTGACCAAGGTCTTGAATGGGGAGACCAGAGCATGGTGGAGGTAGATAAAACACCGGAGCTTGCGCCGAGGACAGGGTGTTGAGTAGCTCAGCACTGTTGGCAAGGCTCGTCTGTTGAAGGGTGACAGATGAGCGTGGATATATCTTACGAAAATCCTTACTGGAGTATCCACAGATGCTAAGCCGGGTGCGCGGCACACATAGACCTTTCCTCCCCTTCCTGCTGATGCAACGAATTCGCCAGAAGGAGAGAAACAGAGGGCTTCGGGGTAGGTCTCGAGTTGTATACGAGGCTGTCCGATGGGTTGACCAGAATTTGTATCCCAGAAGCGAACAGCTTTGTCGTAGGATGCGCTCGCAAGGACCCGTCCATTCGGGGAAAGAGAAAGCTTTCGCACCCAGCTTGTGTGACCTGTCCACGGTTCTCTGATCTGTGCTCCCGTGGCGGAGTTCAAACAGCGAATCGTTTTGTCATCGGATGTAGAGAATATCCTGCCGCCACCGCGTGACCACACCAAATCATTGACCCGCTCCCTCCCTCCCGCAGGCGGTATGGGACCAAAAACGAGTTTGTGACTCTCGACGTCATATACAAAGATTTGATCGGTACCACGAGCGAGTTTGCTGCCGTCAGGAGAAAAGGACAGGCAGTAAGTGAAGCCCCCGTCGTCATCCGAACTGTTGACGTTGATGGTACCACCGACTTGTTGGCCTTCCATGGTGTAAATAGCCATGATCGTACGGCCCGCTACCGCAATGAGTCGACCGTTTGGTGATATCGTAAGACTGGACACGCCGCCTTCGTGAGTCCATTGCTCGACAAGTTCGCGTGATCTAGCGTCAAACACTTTGATCTCTCCAGTCTTTTCAGTGTTCCAGACGATTTTTGTGCCATCCGAAGTCACAGAAAGACGGACACGGTACTCGGCGTCTACCTCGTTCCATATCGTCGGCCCGTCTTGTTCTCTCTTCTCCAGATTCCAGATCTTTACATATCCATTGTTGCAACCGGTAACAAGCCGTCCATCAGGGAGATATGCAAGGCCATAAACATCTTCCTTATGCGCCGGAATCACCAAGTATGGTCGAAGTTCTTCGTTGTCAACCTGCTGTGACATGGCATTCCGCGCCAGCTGCTAGGCTGTAGAGTCGACGTAGTTGGAACTGTGGGTAGAGGAAGGACTGAACCCGTAATGAGGAAGGTTTTGAGGTACGTTTTAGAGCTCTACAGCTTTGTACAGCACGCTGGAGGCGCAAGGCAATTCAGGCGATAGCGCCGCAACATCACGAGACCATCTTACCATATGCAGTATGGCTTGGGCTGGTTGACTGCATTCTTTCATGTTTCAGCGAGACCGTCTCGGTGATAGGTTCCAAGGGCCCGGAAAGTCCCTACCCTTTTCAAACACCCAACACAGGCCTTTTGTAACAGATTAGCCACCGCAAATGCCTGCATTAGTATCTCGGACAGGACATGGTCAGGGTCAACCTCCAGGTCGCCTGTGAAGACGGACTGATCCAAAAGTGAGGCAAAAGCGTCTGGCTACTTCCAGTATACATCGGTGATTCTTCTTACTTCCCATCCTGCAGATCTTGATAAACTTTTCCGGGCAGACGCCGACAAGTCGTCCATTAAGGAGATACACAAGGTCCACCATCGACGCCGATGGACTGACGAGACAGACTGCAACCGAGAATTAGGTACGCAAGGCAATAATATCTCATGTGCCAAGATTACTAGTAGCAACTGCCAGTGTGCTCAGGGTTCTTCATCGGCATACCGCTGTAATGTAGTTCGGTGCAAACTGGGCCACTTGCGAATCGAGTCGGCGCGTTCGTAATACTTCACGGCGAAAGGACTGGACCACGGGGAGAAGAAGGTTGTGTTGTGCGCCACGAGGCTCTTGGCAATGCAAGGCTGGCTCCCCCGCGCTCATAAGACACCGTTTTTTTTTTGTTTTCGCTCTCGCTTTAACGTGTCATTTTGTGCGTATCATCTGTCACGCTATCGCCGCGAGCTCATGACCCAACCCCTTCCTACCATACCCTTGGGATTCCAACTCCCTTGCTCGGTCGATGAACAGCCTTGTGACATTGGAACTACCGTGTCGTCCGTGCATCGCTTTATATCGTTGCTCACGTTATCTCGTTCCTCGATACTTGCAACAAGCGATGCCAACCCTCCGCAACGTCACGATGAAGAGGGACGTCAGGGCACTTTGGTCGTAATATTGGGCGTCCGAGTCGCCGGGGTCCGGATCAGCCTTGGGCTCGCGAAGAACTGGGGAGACCCATGGAACTTCGAGGGCTTTTGAGGGGGATGGTATGGTGGCATGGATACAACGGCCGATTTCACGGACAAATTTTTGAGGGGTTTGTTCCTTTTTTTCTCCTGCGCTATCTTATCAGTCCCTCGCCTAGCTGGGTCAAAGGTTGGGCTGCCGCATGCAATGTGCATCGTCGCTGGGCGTTTGCCACTTCTCTACCCGCTTATCGAGGACTTTGATCAGCTGGTTCATTCTATTTATCCCACTGCGGCTGTCCTGCAAACCGCACGATTCGTCAAGTATCATCTCGCCGTAGTGCATTGTGCCATAGTAATAACGCATGCCGTCCAACACGACTCGTTCGTATAGCCGACATGAATGGAATCCTAGATAGCGTAACCTACATGAGTCGCTGCTTCTTGTGGGGATGTTCCGTGTCATGATACACATCGCCCGAAGGTCGGCCACAATAATACCTTCTCTGATCGTCCGAACTGTAGTCAAAATCTCCGTGAAGTATCCACGTCAGTGGCACACAGGCCAAGGGATGCGGACGACAACGGACGCGGCAAATTGCGAAGAGGCGGCGCCTCTAGACAGTGGCTCAGGAACGGTTGAATTCACGCGAGACTCTGGACGACCGGGCTTCTAGCTCTTTGCCAACCGTAACATGACGGCTGAGTCTTGCCTAACTTCAGACCGTGGCTGTTGCCTGACAATACCTGTTAGACTGTCAGCATGGACTCGATGGCCAGTGTGTCGAACAAGCTTTTCTGGAGGGCAACACACCCGAATGAGTATATATCACTCCGGGTCTTCGGGATCAAACTGCTCAGGTGCGATCCAGTGCAGAGCTCCGGGTCGTATGGTGCACCTTTGCAGACAAGTCAATGCCTCTGCAATATTCCCAACCAGAGACGCGTATCCGAAATTGACTAGGCGGGCAGTGTAGTCTGCATCAAGAACATCCTTCTATCCTTAGCTAGCTATAATTTAAAATGACGGAAATAAATATCTTGCGGTACAGACATCAAAGAGCGGTGACAGGGACGGAAAGGAACAGACGTACGGGACTCAGATCAATCGCACGTAGTTGGACGGAAACACGTATCGACCTGTCTCTCTCCGTGTTTCGTCCAAAAGTTCTCCACTCCACCATCCATCCCGGGGTGCGTCCGTGACGGAGATGATATCGCCTGCTCGGAAATCGAATTCTTCATCGATCGTCGCCACGTAGTCGTACACCGCCCTCACTAGGACCCCTATGTCAGCAGAGAGATGCCCTAGAGATGCTGTAACACACCGTAAAATAATATCAGCCAACCATCATCGGTGTAGAGCCTCTCCCGCGAAGATGGAAGGTTTTCCCCAGGCTTCTCCAAGTCGACCACGTGGTCACTGGGGAAACGGTCTCGCCCAAACTGCCTCCGGGTTTCATCGAGCAGTTCGCCCCTCCACCACATCTGCTCGGGCGTGTCCGTGACTGCGATGATGTCGCCCGCTTTGAAATCAAAGTCATCATGCCTCTTGGCTGTATAGTTGAACAGCGCCTTGACTGCGTTCGAGGATTAACAAATACAGCGCGTCATGCGATGCACGACATATACGCACCGTAAAACATGACGGGCTCGGTTGTCGATAGGGGCAGGTCCGCTCTTGCCTGAGTTGGCGCAAAGAGGAATGTTGAGAAGAATTCTTCTTTCGGGGAACTTGCATCGACGGTGTAGTTACTCGGGAAGAGATCGCGTCCGGGTATCCTCCGCGAGGCGTCGCACAGTTCACCTCGCCACCACCCGTGTTCGGGTGCATCGGTGACGGCGATGATGTCTTCCCGGTCGAAGTCAATTTCGTTGTCTTCGACTGCGTTATAGTCGAAGAGTGCCCTGACTGGATGACCGTGCATATGAACATAGTGAGCGACGGAGGGACTGGGACGCACCGTAGAATAAGATTGGGACGCCGTTGTCGGTAAGCGTGGCTGTTGGTACAGGTGGCAGAGTCGACGCTGACGGTTGTGCCATCCCCTCGTGCGCTACTACCCCTCCCGAAGCGCTATACGTTGAGTGACGCTACCGTGACGAACATTCCGAATCTATGAAAAGACGAACAGAACAAGAAACACTCTCCCACGAGGTCGGAGTCTCAAATGTTCCTCTGCCACCAATTCCCAGCTGACTGTTTCCATAATATCACACTTGACGTTCAACAGGTCCGCAGTGATTACAATTGTTGTCTCGTCGTATCTAGATTGGTGACAAGGGCTATCGTAGATGCGGATGGAATCCACATCTTTGATAGCCCGGCTACCAGTCTGTATCGTTGGCGAGGGAGTGCACAGGTGTATGCTATCTTCGATCTGAAGCTGGCGAGTAGATTCAGAAGGAAGTTTGGATGGCCCTTTGTGCAGTTCAGAGATGGTGACCTGGCCATTGAAAATGCGAATGGACTCTGCATTTTTGACGGGCCGGCCACCAGTCTATGTCGTATGAAACCCATCTATCTGCGTAGTGAGTGGCTCAGGAGGCCGATTAGGATCTAGTCATCGTCGGAGACCGCGCGACGTCGTAAGCGCTGTCGACTTGCAGCTGTCCATGCACTCAATCTCTTCATGACGGAACTTTAGAAAGGACCACGACACCATCCAAGGAGACGTGAGGCACCAGCTGTCACAAAGCGATGTCTTTTGCCGCGCCTAGATAAGCAGGTGGCTCGCGCCTCTTTCAGTACCGCCGCCACCTCCAGCCTGAGTTCCGCTGGGCGCGACCTGCTCACTCAACTGCTCGCCGCCCTTTCGTCGCACGCACGCATCACGCCCTGCCTCAACCTCTCGTTTGAGGCCCCTCGCAACCATCTCTCCTTTGGGTCTTTAGCGATGCGCATCACCTCTGGGGCTGCGAGGCATTCGCCCCACCTCTCTCCCTCACACCTGCGTGCAGCCGAAGCGGCGGCCAAAGAGCTCCGATTCGCACGACGAAGGGAAAGACGAACGGAACAAGAAACACTCTCCCACGAAGTTGGAGACTTAAAAACACAGTTTTCTCTCAGAGCATCCCCTGGAGTTACATCGCATGGTTACGTTCGCTGTTCAGCCACTGAGCCGGGTGCTTCACACTGGGGCCCGTCGATTCAGAGGAGAGGCAGGTACGTATCTCATTGATCGATCATATCCATCAACCTCAACGTGCAGTGGTTTGTTTTCAGGAATCGGTCACTGATCAAGGTCGATCAGGGAGCGATGGGCCCCTTATCCTCTTCACCCCGAATGCATACATCCGTATCTAACAGCCGCATGATCCCCCAACGACTCCCGCAGTGGTTGTCTCATCGTATCTAGATTGGTGACCGTGCTGTCGTAGATGCGGATGGAATCCACATCTTTGGCAGATCGGCTGTCAGTCTATGTCGTATCGTGAACGAAGGGCGTGAACTGGAAGCCGCATGGTGATCAATCCCAAAAAACTGGGGCTCAGAACGAGCAACTTCATGGTACAATTCGCAGACTGACCAGTCTGTGTCGTGTCGAGGTGCCAAGTACTTGAAAGCGCGTCCATCTGCATAATGGCCGATGCCCCTGAAACTGAAATACTACAGGGCTCGGAAAGACTCGGAACGCTGATAAGGTCTAGATAAGCATGTCATCATTAGGGTCCGCATGGTGGCCGGAGTCCTGATAGATCGACTGCGATTACAAACTTTGGCCGCACTCAGTGCTATGAGGTGATCCCATATAAAGCATGTCTGTCTTACCTTCTCCAATTGTCGCACTCAATGGATTGACCGCTCATCGACTTTACGAAATATGATCCCACCATACGCACGACCCAAACATATCTGATGAAACGAATGAGACAGGGACTAATATAAACAATCTGAAACCTTGACGGGACTGTCTCAGTCTGGGTCTCGGCCAGAGTTCAGTCATACCGGTGAGAAGAGAAACATGCAAGGTGAATCGAACGTGGTCATTAACGTACAGATTTAAAGTGGGGGTGTGAAGCCAAGTTTCGCAGCATCTGGAATGCACCGTGCAGGTAATAGATACAAAAGATATCGTCCACGTACGACCCCACCAGAGAAGAGGACACCCCTTGGCTAGATGGCTGGCCGCACTCGAACTTGGAATCAAGTCTACTTCTGTGGTCCATGTGGAATAGCCTCGACACGTCCAGGCCTGCAGTTCTCCTTATTTACTCTCCTCTTCCTTCGTGTCCGAACTTTCTGAGTCAATGTGCGATGAATGGGTTGCGATCGCCGCATCCGACGCTGATGGCCCTGTTCAAAGCAGCATCAGCCCGCTGCAGGGATCGGCCGCACCCAGGCGAGTACGTACCTCGAAGGGAGCGACTCGCGCAGTCCAGAAATACCGACGCTGGTGCTTCCAATCGGTGGGCTCGGATCTCCACGGAATTCACAGAACTACGCCTCCGCGAAGGAATTCGCGCATTTGGCCAGGGTGTCGGTAATTTTTTTTTGGGAGGATGGGAGTAGAGTCCGTCAGCGAGTGGGGCAAGGCCACACCACTGGTGTGTGCGACGAAAAGGAGGCGAGCGAGGAGGTAGCGGCGCAGAAAAAAGCCGCCACCGCGCTGCTTACCTACTGTCACAGAGCGGCACTTTGTCCTTACCGCAAAGCTGAAAAAGGATATCACGCTATGGCTTGGCATGTCACGCTCTTACACCAGTATATATTTCACGAAATGGGACTTGATATGTTTCCTACCCCCTTGTTCTGCTGCAAACGTTCTCAAAATCGCCATGGACAGAGCCTCTATAACCACGGGTTACAGCACACCTATTTCCGAGCTCAAAGATGTAGACCCAAGGTTGTTTGAGGAGTCTCCGAATCCCCCTGCGAACCCAGAACACTTCCTCGCCATCAACCAGGCAGCTCGCACATACCGCGAAAATGTTCAAAAGAAAGCCGAATCTCAGGCTGAGGTGAAGTCATAGAAATTTTGTCATCTTTCCGATCTCACGAAGCTTCTTAGGCTTCAGTCGGAGGGCAACTTACTACCCGAGATCTCCTTGGCACGATGCTTATTCTTGCTCTGCGAAAGAAGGAGGCGTGTGTTGACGCGGACGCCCTGGCGGATGCTGAGCGCGAATGCATGCTGTCCGAGTGCCTGATACGTCAATTTCTAGGCGGGGCTGTAGTTGAGGAGGTCAAACGCGAATACGAGGCTGGTGTGAGATTTCCCATAGACGGTTGTGTCGACACAGTCGGCAAGCTCTACATGCTGGGTTTCTTTGCAACACCTTTTTCATCCCCGCCCAACTGATCGACTCGGTAAGGTTGTAATTCCATAAAATCGTACGATGGAACTGAGCCCCCATAACAGGCCTTCCGAGCGTCCTTGAATCTTTCTCTTGTTGTATTCATATGTGTCCCAACGCTGTAGATATGGGCTTCTTTGCCACGCCAAGAACGAGTGCATGATTAGACCTACTACGGTGGCCAAAGATCTTCCAAAGGATGGCTTCAATGCGCGCGGGACGCATTTTTTAGAAGCTGAGTGCAGGACAAGAGGGAATTGTGTCGTCCAACGGAAGGCGTCCGAGAAGATGAGAATGCAACAACGAAATACGACTGTATAGCATCAAAACAAGCACACGAAGTTGCTCGGGAACACGTGTCGGCCAGGTTGTCTCCGCATGTCATCCAACAACTCCCCGCTCCACCACCCATCCTCGGGCGTTCGCGTCACCGCAATGATATCCCCCTCTTGGAAATCGAATTCTTCCTCCATGGTCGCAGTATAGTCATACAGCGCTTTCACTATACACAGAGATCAGCGACGACGCGCATCGACCGTGCGACGTGGATACGCACCGTAAAACAGGACCTCTCGGCCATTGTCCGTATGCGTCCATGCCGGCGGTGGGTGGTGTGCAGGCAGCTGCGGCACCGGGGGCGCAGGCGACGGTCGCATCATTTCCAGACTCGTCGATCGATGCACGTTCGCGTTGGTCGCCTGCCTCTGCGGGCGCGCGTTGGCCGCGATGTGCCCCATGGTCTGACTCCGCTGAGGCTGTCCAGACCGCGTCACCGATCCTTGATTGCCGTAGTTCAACTGTGCGGGCTGGGTATATGGCTCTGCGTGACTCGTATCGTGGTAGTCTGGGGGTTGAGGAAGGTGACCATGGTTGAGGGGATGACCGCCCTCGAGGGCGTTTGACATCATGGCCATGTAGTCGCTGTGCAGTGGGAGAGGTTGCGGCTGTTGGAGTTGCATTAGATTTTGGCTCGAGGCGTGATATGAAGAGTAGGAGTGCGGCTGATTCTCGTGTGAAGGGGGCGGAGGAGGGGGAGGAGGAGGGGGCCCAGGTGGTTTGTATCCCGGAACCTGCCGGACTGCTTGCTGCACCGTCATACTCTGCACCACACGGCCGTCCGGGCCCAGGGCTATACCTACAGGATTCGTTGATTGCACTGTTCGACGTGAGATGGACATGCTGCGGTGGTGCGCACCGTTGCTGGGCGGAACGCCAGGGGCGCGAGAACCTACGTTGCGAGACTGCACGGTCGTCACCGATCCGGGACCTCTCGCAGCTGATGGGGGACGAGGAACCAAAGGTTGCGTATCGACGACCGAGCGTCCGCCTCTGCTGGAGGAACGCGACACGGCCCGACTTGAGACCCGGCTCATGGCCGGAGGAAGGGGTCCAATATACGAGATCACTTGGTCTCGATGAGAACCGTTCGCCTGTTCCACGGGTGTGGACGACGTCGAACGCGGTGCAGAAGGTGGGGGAACAGCTACCACAGACTCAGGTGGGTTCGGTGAACCGGCCTGTAACCGCTCCGCCGCAAGTGGGAGAGATCCAACAACGACCGACGACAAGTCACCTGGGGCTGTGTTGGCACCCGCCGCAGTTGGCTCGCTAGCCCCATTGCGTGACCCGGCAGGCGAAGGCGGGTCGTCCCGATGGCTCGTATGTTTGCTTGCGTTTCCACTCGCGGCGGCCGCCATATTCGGCTCTGCCACATGTTTGACTAACGCGTCCTGCTCTCCCACCGACTGCGGGGACGTCTGCGTTGCAGTGACCTTAGTCTCCCGAGGATCGTTGTTCGGATCAACGTCCCACTCGCGATCGCCAATGGCAAGCTGCGTACGAGACGTCGTGGGGTCACCGGCCGAAACGGTACTGTTGCGAGCTGTTGCGCCATCCTGAGGCTCTCGAGTGGGAGAGACATGTCCACTGACGGCATTCGTCGGTGAGGGAGACCTTATCTCGGTGGTACCGCCGCCGCTACGCGTGCCGTGAGATGGAGCATCATTCCAGGCAGCACCGTCGTTGATGTCGTCATATAATTCGCCATTCTGTGAGGGAGCACCAGGACGATCGACTGTCTGCCTGGAGCGGACAAAATTGGCGGGTCGCGTGGTGACTTGGATGGTCGACACTGGGGTTGCATCAGTATTCACATAATCGACCAATGCGGGGAGTTCAGGGATCGCGTCGCCCGTGCCATAATCTCGAACGAACATTTCCAGATCCGTTTTTGGCACGAAATGATTCAATGCAATACGCATTCTCTCGCATGACTGATGAAGAAAGGCATCAATAAACCATCTCCATCGACGACGCACGGCACACGCACTCTATCGTCCGACACACATATCTCAGACACATTGTTGGCATACGCCCACAAAACATCATACAAAAGCCCCAGCCGCTCCTCCTCGAGATCTTGACACATGTCACAAAACGCCTTCCAATCCTGCTCCCATTTCGGCATCGTCTCCCGCAGTGTCTTGGTAAACTGCACATGATCGTGCTGGTTCAGCTCCATAGACTGTTGCGCCCGCTCCAATTTGAGCTGGATCTCTTCTAGATCTGTGCCCACCACACGCATCGACTGCGACGCGTAGGAGTTGATACGCAGACAATCGGTCTCGTATTTTTCGCGCGCCTTACTGACGTGTTGTTCCCTCGTCTGTTTGAGCTTGAACATTTTCTCGATCGCAGCTTGATCCGTTTGTTTGTGAAGTTGTTGCTTGGATATAAAGCCGTCAACCGGGGCCTCTATCTCCGTTCGCATACGTTGTGCGAGGAGTAAATGAAACCCAGCCTGTCGGTTTGTTTCAATCCGGAGTGTATCCAGCGACTCGCGAAGGTCGCTATCATCGTGATCAGACATGCGAAGGAAAAAGGCGAATAACGATGGATCACACGCACCCGATCTCGTCCTTTCCGATGGGTATCTTGGCCAAATTTGCCAGCCGTTTCGAATACTCTTCCTCGATCGTCGATCTGTCCCAGACGAGCATGAAAAATCGACGTGTGAGAGAACACGACGCACACACCGTTCCTTCCAAAAGGTGCGCAGCTCTTCCATGGTCTGCGCAGCACCTCGCATGCGTGTAAATAAGACGTCGACGCCGACATCGCCTAGCCCCCAAAAGGCGTTGCAAAAGTCGAGGTTGGGGACGTCGGGTGTTGGGGGTGTCGTGCGTCCGCACTCTGCCAAGGACGTGATCGACGACCGCCGAAGGACAGACATGAAGCGAAAAAAAATAGTGTTCTAGACAAAGATGTGGCAATCGACGGCAAAGGGATAGAGGAAAGGTGTTAGTCCGGCAGGTCAACGGCGGCGCTCGTTTAGAGGCTGCCGAAGGTGTTGTGGGTGGCATACGTGGCTGTCGTGTGCGGAACTGTACGTCTGAAACAGTTTGTTTGACAGCGGGTCACTGGAGACATTTGACGCACCAATGTCAACGGAAATTTTCAAACTGTCTGCGGATTCGTATGTGATTGCCCACACCTAAATCTCTAACTGGTTTGCGGTCAAAACCGAGGCGTCGAAGGAGCATATTCAAGTTGGGACGGGTCGTGTCGCGGCCATGTTGAACTTGAAGCTGTCACGGTGCCAGTGGGTCACACGATCCCGATTGTACGGTCACTTCATCGAATCAACCTGTAGGAGCACAAAAAACTTTAAAGCTTGGTCGATTTCCCCTCCGACACACTCACCGATCGCCATGTGTACACGAGGGCTTCCAGAGGTGGCACCTGTGGCTCGCCGCACTCAGGCTCGGACGCGCGCAGCCATCAACGGTCTATCAATGGGTAATTGTGCGGACGAGTGCACGTCGCGTTCGAGGCAAGTGTCTGCTCCCTTTTTCCGGTGTCTTCTATCTCGCGATGCGGCGATAGCCCGGTCCGACCTGAACGTCCTACCCTACTTCTCGTCGTCAATCGGGTCTATCGGCGTCCAATAGGCACTCTTTTTTGGTACCCATTCAGATCGTCGAAGTGGGCAGGCGATCGCACTCGAGCCACCCACAAAACTCTAGTGGCCCCATCATGGAACTCTCTCGTAAGTCACGACTCGAGTGTTCGTGGTTTCGCGCTTGAACCAGTGATGTTCATATTGGCGTGTGAAGGCATGGTTTCTCGACTAGACCTGGTCCCGAAGAACGCACAGAGTACGGTGCCGAGGCATACGTGCAACACCGTGCTGGGTATAGATGAAAGATTAGATTTAATATTGAGTATAACCAGCCATGTGCGTCTATGGGTTGCGATCTACACGAGATATAGTGAATCAATCATGATCAGGCTATAGTAGTATCTGATCTACAACAGAACATCCACTGTGGTAACATGCACAAAACTGCGACTTTCTCTGACCCCGATTGTGGCTAGTCGATGGTGAGTGAAACATTGGAGAAATAGTTTGAAAAGCGCGCGCACCATGACGCGAACGCTCCCGACCGGGAGTCCGGACACATCGTTCAACTGCTGTACCTAGTACAAAAAGTAAGCCGTCGTGACAACATTGGATCATCATTATCGAAGACGCACCGTGTTCGCTTCCGTTGCAACCGTAACGCCTTGTCCAGTATGGGACGCACCTTCAGTCATCAGTGGGGGAGCGACCGCCGACTCTCTTGGTGGCTCATCCTGGGACGAAAGTTAAGTAAACATCGAGACACTCGAGGGAGAAACGAACTTGTGGTTTCTGGGTACTCGGCTGCCCCTGGTGAGAAATGAACTTGCATGGTAAAGGGTGCTATTTCAAGAAAAGACGCACAGCGCTTGGCCGCGAAGGACCTGCAGCGCCTTGGACTATATGGGTGGCGTTCCCAGGGACTTTCTTGGTTTTAGAAGTGGCAGCGTCGGCCTTTTTCTTCTTTGCCGGCTGTGATGCACGATGAGTAAGGACGAAGTCATTCCAGAGATAACTAACTTTTGGTCTGGGAGCTCTCGCCATCATTCGCTTCGATCATGTTAGATAGCTGACATCCGTTCAAATCAAGCACACTCACTCGTTCACGTTGTGCCGCAGCGTACGACGAAGGACCCTCGCTCGCACTCATTGCCGATCGGGGACCAGACTGAGGAGCAGCAGGACGGGATGTATGCGACCTTCTGGAGAACCAGCTGCGCTGATTGGCTGCAAAATCATCTTGGTTCCTCGTCAGCCCCATCTGAAGCCAGCTTTTGAATCCCAACAAGCGTTGAGATGGCTTGGAAGTGTCGGTGGGTTGCCCCGAGGGTTCCTGAGGGGTGGACATTACCGGGTGGACGTCTGGTGATCGTGGTATGTTACGCGATCGCCTGGGTGTGGCTATCTCGGCGGTGGAAGAACGAGCGGAGGTTGTGGGCGAAGGTTCCTTCCAACGGCGTCAATGCGAGGGTAGGAAGGGAGCATGATGATAACGAACTTCATCGAGATCGAAAAGCGGAGCGGACGTGCTTGGTGGCAAGTCGACCTGTGCAGCCATAAGAACTGGGGACGAAAAGGAAGCAAAATGCATACATTGAGGACATCATTCTCACCGGCTGGGGTGTTCGACGCAGAACCGACGCCCGATTTGCCGGGTTCTTCCTGTAGCACGCAAAGCAAGATGTCAGCAAGACATCTGGACTGATAATAATCCAACTCTACCGGAGTGGGGTCCACTAGATTGCTGTCGCGGCCCGCTGAGGTGGATGGCTGCTCGTTCGGTCGGTCGTGCACATGAGCAGACGACTAGTATGCAGCATTAACAAGATTTGGTGGCAGGTCACTTGATTAAGTACACCTTTATGTGAGACAGACTGGTGATGGTGATTTTCCCGTCATCGTCACCAAATGCGAGAAACTCATCGTTCGGTGAGACCGAAATACAGTTGATGACCGCATTGTGTTCGAGGAGACTGAGTCGAGAGTGAGTCGCCGTGTCCCAAAGCGATACGGTCTCCTCTGTAGAGTACACGACGAATTGCCCGCGCTTTGGCCAGTTAATGCACGAGTATACGCCGGTATAAGGTACAAGCCATTCCGAGACGAGCGAGCCTGTGGATGCTGCGAGCTGCACGATTCTTTTGTCTGATACCACGAGAAGGGTGTCGTCACACCAGAGGAGGCCCGTGTTGTAGCGTGGCTCGACCGTTACATCGATGTAGACGAGCAGACTAGCATCCGTGCTATCGTAGACGCGCACGGATTCTTCAGTCGCTGTTGCAATGCGATCTCCTTGCGGCGAGTACTTCGATGCGATGAGCGAAGCCTCGTGGTGGAGTGTTTGCACTTGTTGACGTGTTTCCAAGTCCCAAACTGTCGCCGTCCCGGTGTCCGATCCGACGACGAGTCTGGTCGAGTCGGGAGAGAAATCAATGCAGTTGACAGGCTGCTCCTCTTTGTGCTCCATGACTCGTTGGTTGGTCTGCACGTCCCAGACATAGACTCGGCCCGTTATCGTCCCTGCCGCAATCCACCGCCAATCCGGGGACACAGCAAGACAGTTGAGCGAGCCACTCGTTTTCATGTTTGCCGTTCGCTGACCATCCTTGGCCCGCCACACCTGAACCCCTTCCCAACTACCGCTCAAGAGATACTCGCCATTTGGAGAAAACGCCACCGCATATACGCTCCCAGTGCTGGCTTTGATTTCAGCTGGGTTGCGGAGATTGTGTTCAATAATCAGCAGATACCCACTCGTACTTGTCAGTACGCACCTATCGCCGTCGAAGACATGGTCGTGATACTGGGGACACAAGTCAGCCGGGATGGTGGGAGTAAACGGACAAGGTTCGTCTGCGCCGCGTTGCCTACACACTGCTCTACCTCGTTTAGGCTAGGGTCCGTGCTTCGTTGCCTCGTGCTCGGGCCCTCGCGCTCTTGTATGGTCCCGAAGCTCTCGCATCACAACCAACAAGCTGAAGATTCCATCGCTTTTTCGAAACAATCAGGGTCATGGCTCCCGCGTGACGCATGTGTCTGGCCCCGGTCCAGAAGCAGATATGGTACCTTTAAATTGGTGAACGGTCATCATATACATCACACTCTATCAATCTATCCCAGTTCATCGGCAGGCTGCTGCTAGAGGATCACCCAGCGTCGCCGCAGAACCTACATCCAGCAGCGTTTTCATGCACCTACCCGATTGATGACACGACAGGTATGGCGCATCGGCAAGGTATTCCTACCCATGTGGATACAGCCATTCATGCATAGACAGGAATGTGTGTATCGATCGTCATCATTTGAGATACATTAAGGAAAGCAGGTGAGTACTGCAATCCCAGTTGATGTGCAGATTCAAGAGTCGCAGCAAGGTCGCTGGATGAGCACTGCCAGTTGGATGCACCTGTCGAAATACGTTACGGATAACTCAGGGTATCGTATTACACTTGTGCGACTACACGACGAACCAACCCAGAGGGAGCGAGCTGTAGGATCTGAATATATGAACGGGTTGACCGCGGCGTCATGGTCGTAGTTAACCCCGGGTAGTGAAGTTGACTGGAGTGGATAGATTATGGAAACATTGCAACACGCGCCAACTGTACAAGTTCGATACGATATCCGCAAGAAAAATCTCACAAATCAATCCGCCATATGCGCCGTAGATTTACAGCATGACATCCAGCTCGGTACCATGCACACAAGCGCAGCCTTCCCAGATTCTGGGTTATCCTAGTCAACCG
>JBBPOD010000298.1:0-21876 GCA_038091255.1 Tylopilus intermedius | reverse complement strand
TTGTAGGCGATGTACGTTAGGCGTCGCTGAGTAAAATCTGGGCTTTGTTATCGACCACCACCACGGCGACTTGTTTTGTTTCGTGGATCTTTTTTTTTCTTTTTTCTTTCATTTGAAATCGCACCGAGGTCTGGTCGTCGCTTTGTTGCGCAGATCCTATAAAGACCCCCACCAACTATCAAACACCGCTCAATTCCCTTCTCCTCACCCCACTAACCATGGAGACCCCACAAGACTCGATGAATACCGACGATGTCATGGAAGAACAGACACAACAAGCGACCCAATCCACCCAGCACTCGGATTCCCAAACAGCCGGAGATGCCAATGCCCATCTCTGGGGATTCCTTCAACCATGCAGTACCCTTCTGAAGCGTATCGACTTTTTCAGGATCCAGCCCACCGTCAGCGTTGGCCGCAGCGACCAGAGTGAAATCATTCTCCCCGGGGGGAAAGTAAGTGCGTACATATCCCTTTGTTGGTCGACAATACGCGTCGTTCCACGCAGAATTGACGCGTTTCCTGCAGGCAACCGCCACTGTCGCATCGTGTGGGATGGCAAAGAGGACGACAAGTCTGCCGTGATTGTGGCGGACTACTCTTCCAACGGTACCTTTGTAGGCATTGACGCGTCCTCTTGCATGTGACGCGTGCCACTCACGAATCACTGTCCTCGCAGATCAATGGCATCAAGATCGGCAGGGACAAGACCGCGATCCTCAAAGAGGGCAATGAAATCGCTTTCGGAACCGCCACGCCCCAACCCGGAAGTGTCGAGGATTACCGTATGTTGTCATTTATGCCGCTCACGTCCGCACGACGGTTAATCCCCTCCTGCGGCCTAGGTTTCATATATAGGCACACCGCAGCCGGCCCCGCTCAAGGAGGCGTACACGCGTTCTATGACATCAGCCATGAACTCGGCAAAGGCTCATTCGCCACCGTCATGAAGGCTATCTCACGTGCCACAGGCCAATGGTTCGCCATTAAGATGATCCAGGACAACAAAGTCCGACGCGTCACCGCGAACGATAACAAGTCGGATGGCGACAAGGCGGAGAGTGCTTTCATGCGCGAGATCGCGATCCTCGAGGATCTAGACCACCCCAACATCTGTAAACTGAAGGAAGTGTTTAGAGATCATGGTAACATCGGTAAGGTCTCTTTCCGACTGCTGTCGGGAATATGCCTCACCGGTGCTCCCTTAGACCTCGTCCTCGAGTATGTTGATGGAGGTGATTTATTGGATTTCATCTTGAAGACGAACGGTCTTGGTAGGTTTGGTTATGGCTTCCCAGGTTCGCAACATGTCTGAGCTGTGGCTTGTAGAGGAGGACATGGCCATTCACATCACAAGACAAATTTGTGACGCCCTCACGGTATGATCAAGTCCTTTGTCTTGACTGCAATGCCTAATTCTCGCTCGTGCAGTACATTCATGGCAAAGGCATTGCACACCGAGACTTGAAACCGGAGGTCTGTCAACATCATAACTAGTCTTTGTTCGTCACTCACACGGGTTTGCCTTGTTTCTGTAGAATGTGCTTCTGACTTTGGACCGCCCACCCAATGTCAAAGTTGCAGACTTCGGTCTCGCCAAAGTTGTCGACAGCTACACTTTTCTGAAGGTTCGTTGTGTGCTTCGTTTTGTCTTCCATTAACTTTACGTTGGTCAATAGACTATGTGTGGTACCCCTAGCTACCTCGCTCCGGAAGTTGTCATGCAAACGAATCAACAGCCAGGATATAGTCACTTGGTGGATAGCTGGAGTGTTGGTGTTATCGTGTTTTCCATGTACGTGGAGCACCCGCTTCCATGCATTGAACATCGTGAAACTCACGGTCCAACAGGTTGACGAGTGCGAGTCCCTTCATTGAAGACGAAAATCAACGTGATATGAAGGTGCGCATTGCGCAACGCACCGTCGACTGGAGTTCTCTGGATAATCTCCACGTATCTGAACTTGGTAAGTGGAATAAACCGCTCGCCGCCCATCCACCCTCATCACCTTTATCGATATAGCAAAGGATTTCATTCGTCGCCTTCTTGAATTCGATCCTGAGAGTCGTTTATCTCTGTCTATGGCTCGCCACCATCCCTGGCTCAATCAATCTAACCCTGCCGGAGCCGGAGTGGGCAGCCAACTTGGAAGGAGCGGGACATTTTCCTCCGAAATATCTTTTCCCAGTTCCTCTCTGACCTCCCTCCCCGACGACGACGATGAACTTATGTCGGATGTCCGCGTCAGTGAGCCTTCCGTGAGCTCTGGCCTCGAGCAACTTCAGCTCGGCCAGCAGTACCAGTCGCCGCATCAAAACGGCGGACGCGCACCTATCCAACGCTGCAGCCAGGTACTTGCCAACGCTGCAGAGAACGAGATTGAGCTCCCCGAGCCATCCTGGCAAATGCTGGATGCGGCAGGTGCGGCCCCTGCACGTGCTGGTAAGCGTAAGCTAAACGAGCACGGTTCGCAGCCCCCCAGTGCCGTAATGGAAGAGGAGGTGAACTTTACGCAGTACAATGGCGGCGTGCGGAAGAAGGGAAAGCAGACAGAAATGAACGACGAAGACTCGACGACGAGTGGTGATGGCCCTGCTTCCGCGCCACCTAAACGAGGTGGAGGTGCTGGGAGAGGGCATGGACGAGGAGGTGGTGCTGCACAAGTCAAGGCGAGATTACAAGAGGCGGCTGCCGGAATGGTGGTGGAGGAAGACCACATGGACGATGAAAGTGAACCTCCCAAACCTCGACGGTCCGCTCGTACGTCACCCAACAAGGGTCGAAAGGCCTAACTGATCAGAAAAGCCTCGACGATAAAGAAAGTTTGTGCGCTGTGATGCTGTTTCCATGACTCGTTTCCTTATCCTAATCTGACATCTCTTCTCCATCTATCCATAGTTATCCTCCTTCCCATATCCTTGCTTTCCACATCGTGCTTGTCTTGTATTCATCTCATATATTGATTCAGTTTCCCCCACTCACCCTCCTTAGATTACGATCTCGCTACGACCACCTTCGTTTATCATACATGTATCTGTTGAATATATACTTGACATATCGTACATGCTATCTGGTGCGCCGACATCTATGTAGCTTGGCGCGGTGTCCACAAACACATAATGACCACTTCTCGATTGGGTTGTCTTCGTTTGAGAACGCAACTTGTCGGATTGATGGCCATGAGGTAGTCAGGGAGCAATACATACACGAGCGAGGCCGTGACACCGGCCGTGTGCCTCGGTACGGTAGCATCCCAAACGCAAGACGTCATCGGCTACAAGCACAGGGGCCAACGTCTAGATAGCGGTGCCGCCGGCGCGTGGGTCGTATACTTTGGACGCTGCTTGCGTCTATCCAAGTGGTGTTCCACAATGCCATGACGTGTCGCACAATTAAAATGACGGAGGTAAAGTGATGTTGCACCCGTGTAATGCATCCGCAGAGCCGATCAGAACGGTGCTGGATCGGTCGCAGCCAACGTTTGAAACCGTCCATCGCTACGAGGATCGAGGTACGAGCGCATCCGTGTCCTCGTTGAGGGCCAACGTTCGTGCTTTGATTGGAAGAGGAGCGGAAACAGGCACCGTGGTGCATGGACATAGGACGGCAGAGGGGGACGTCAAAGGCACTGCAGAGTCATGTGTGATGTGTGATCTCAGAGCAGACCTGTCATTGATACAGGAGAGGGGACCGTGACGTACTAGCGTCAAGACACGGTCGCAATAGGCTACCCGCTGGCTATTCGACGGGAGGCGCCCAGGGACGGTCGAGCGTGTCTAGTTTTTCAAATGGAGTGACAGCATGGGAGCACAGAGATGCATAAGGAGGTTCGTCTGGGCGAGTAGCTGACCTGGTGCGTTCGATGGCAGCCAACGTAAAGGAGTTAACAGATGCCAAGCACTCCCCACGAACATACCTAAAGACAAACACAGCTATCCCCTGCAGGATGATCGGATGGGGATGGTACTCCCAGGAACGTTTGATCATACTTGATTTCAAAGATTAGCAACTGCAATGGAAGCAACAACGAATGGCATCCGGTACGTAATCACGCACGATAACGCATAACATGGATGATTGGCGCGCGGATGCGTGCTTCGCATCACGCTCCGAGACCCGTCTGTCAGACAGACAGCATGCAAAGAGAACGAACTCATCCGGGGGTGGAAAGCGCGCACTTGAGAGCGTCCGACGTGCGATGTCATTGCCGTCATCGCGTTGGACGACGGAGGAGCCCGCGCGTCCCGATCTCTGGGTCCCCAAACGCCCAAAGGAAATCCTGAAGTGCGCCGTCCGTCCCTGCCCCCCACCCACTACCTCATCCTAGATGGGCGGAAAATGACCAGTCACATGAGGTGAGTCGTTTGTCTGGTCACCAACTGCCGCTACTAACAGCGTCCTTGGGTTCCTCCGACGCGGTGGCAGTGAACGCGTGATCCCAACACGATTAATTGTCCATGGCATACTCCGAGCGTCCACGTCGGGATGGTATGCGCTTCCCCCGATCGTGTCGCGCGCGCGTCCGATGTCCCAGGCCAAAGTCAGGTGGACGCTGCATAGACGTCCAGTCCTCGAGCGGGTCCAGCCCCTCAAGACCGAGGGTTCGCACCCCCTGATGCATTGTCGCTCGCTTAACACGGAGCTCGTCCGGGCGTGGGTGTGGGACGTCGGGCTGTCGGGCTGTCGGGCAACGCCGAGGTTCCACTGTGTGCGCTCGCGTTCTTGAAACGGGCTCTTCCGTGCGTGGCACATGCGTAGCCTGTACCCGCCTCGACGGGTTGAGAAGCGCCTTTACTCACCCGCCCACTGGCACGTGTCCAAAGGCACGCGGGCTCACAAGGAAATGGCCGACGGAATTTTCCTACCACACTCCAATCGGAGGCGCTGTGACCATGAAGCATACCAATTCACCCAAATCAGTGCGCTGATGGAGCCACGCACACGAACATATAAACATCCATATGCAGTCTAAGGGGGTTGTCGCTGTCGTGGTCCGGGATTTGGCGAGATGCTGACCCGAATCATTCCTAAATAAAACACGCTCTCCGAGGACAATACGAGGTTGCATACCTGTGCGTGAGGAGCTTTGGTTGGCTTTGAAGGGCGTAGTAACCGGTGATTGTTGGCGGCCTGCCAGCCTGCGCGTAGCGCAAAATCCTAAAAGCTATCCCTAGTTCATCTACTGCGATCGCCACTCAGCCCGCGATGAACGGAGGCTCGCATAACATACAATCTTCGCGACCGCTTGTGCACGGAACCTCGCAGACAAGGCTAGCGCCGCATCTCTAGATGCATTCGTTGCCATTGTCAGTTCACGCCTGGACACGTCGTTTTGGGATTCACATTTTGCTGGCACTTGTTCATATCAATAGATAAGCAAGAACGTAAAAGGATATCCCCACCATAGCATGGGAGACAGACATGGTACATCGATCGGTCCTGTCCAGACAGACGCGACTGAGGTGTACGACATGCGTGGCCTTGCCCAAATGATCGGCGAGGATGCATATGTTTGCCTTCTCGGTTCCTAGAATTCGGTCATCATCCATGAATTACATTCTGTGTATTACAATCACCTTGTTCGCATGAACACGGGCATTTCCGTGGCAGGCAGCTTCTACAAGGCATGCGTGGAATGTGGGGTATTGCCACGAAAGGAGAGCCATCTGTTTGTGTGACCCGATCGACAGTGACGACCGTGGAATCAAGCACACAGACCAGGGGAATCGTTTTGGTGGAATATTCCGGGTCACAACAGATGTCCATACCTTCCTATTTCCCTCAACTTTCCAACATCATGTCAAATGACTTTGCGATCATCGAGAACAAACAGAAAAGAATTTCCTAGGCGATTCGTTATCGATTTCCCATCAACTGTGTCACGCTCTCTGAAAAGCTGTCAGCCCGTTTTTTTGATTAATAGACTCCTTGAAACGTATATATTGAATCAACATACACAGTTGTGGCATTCGTTTCAACTGTTGGGCCATCCTGTGGGCGCCAAATGCACTCGTTGGAGAGAGTGGACCATTTTTGGAGACCGATGTCAACGGAAAAGAGTTTTAGAACACACTGTGAATGGGAACGCGTGCCCATTTTCCTGAGAAACGATCAGGGGTTGTCCGCGCACCACGAAGAAAACGGACGAGAGAGAGCGCGAGGACGGGGTGGGTGGGTGGGTGATACACATGTCGCGATGTCCTAGGAGACCGGGGGCGAAACCCTTGCTCTGGGCCCGCGGAGGGTGAAACACGGGTTCGACATGCATACACACACGCACGACCGGGTGCTCTCCAAGAAGCCTGTAACTTACCGGAATACCTGCACCCAGGAGAAAAGGGCGACAAGTTTACCGGCGCCCGCCCTCGAGAGTAGCCTACGAATTGGTTGAGAGATTGAACGTTTGCGGAGCTCCCCCGACGATCTTGATCGGGAGAGAGCTGTAAATGAATCCTGGTTGTAAACTTTTTTTGGCTTTCACGCCAGAAACCCTAGCGCGACACGAGGTGTCGACTCTGTCGAGTTGGGGACCTGGGCTGTGCCAACTCGGGGAAATTTGCAAGTGATAAGTGAAAGGGGCTCCAAAGGCCATCACCGGCACCGCCGCAGTGAGGGAGGCATTTGGCTGTTCCCGGAAGGAGTAGATGCTGCCAGAGAACAGCTGCCAGCGTGTTCCTGTGATGTTGAGGAGGAACAAGGAAGCCTAGACACAAAAAAGTATCAATTTCCCTGGACGAGGCTGCGCAGTGGTCGCACAAAAGGTCACCGGTTAGCCAGGATGGGGAGATCCAGAGCGACAGCAAGTCTGCGATCATTCCAGGACCCACTGGGTTTGGTGCGAGTTTGCACAGCAATCCGCAGCGTGGGTTTTAGATGGTACACAGGTATGTTCGACCCTCGGGCCATATTATGCATTGCACCTCATGGTTAATTTGAATTGACTTTAGTATGACTGCTTCGAGCAAGTCTATTTCGAAAGTATTGCCAAGAACAACACACGCGCTTGTTACATATGACATAGACAGCCGACTACCTGCATGTACCGTACTTCATATGCATGAGACAGCAATGTGACGAGGACGAGCAGCGCGTACTCTGATAACAGTGGGATAGCAACGACCCATGAGAAATAACCAAGATACATCATGATGGACCCTTTGATAATGACTCGAAAAAAGCAAGTATTTCTATGTGCGTCACGGCATGCCATGAAAGAAAGCAAGGAACCGAATAGGTGATGGATAAGATGTCATCAAATGGGTGAGAAAACAGACAAAGCAAAAACAAAACATGACGAAGCATAAGGAAATATACGATATGGACCTGGACGACCGTGGAATGCGAGCGGGGATGGCCGAGAATCACACGACGACACGTAATGAGTGGGATTTCCCAGCGTGTTGCCTAGGAGTTCTTGTCCGCAGAGCGTTTCCGATTGGTCTTGACTAAATTGACTCTGGGCCCTTCTGGATTGATCTCAGGAGTTGCGGAGGATATTCGGGGAATCAGCGACCGGCGCTTTCGCATTCCCCGTCGAGACTCGAGGGGGTATTCGCATTTCAAATGTCGTCGGGCACATTGACTGGAAAAATAGTTGTAAGCACATATTCAGTAAAGGTGAATGTGTCACGGGGATCAGCGAGAAAATTAGGTGATTGTAGGGAGATAACTAGGTACTGAAAACATAACGGAAGGAAGCAAATCCGGTATATGGGTGAAACCGGTGGGCATGTGCTCCGCCGGCGAGGTATCGCAGGAAAAATTCAGATGAGTTATACTCACTTGCAGGTCTTGTCCTTGCTGCCTGGTTGCGGTGGACCGCACGCAATCTTCCGCCCTCGACAGAAGAGACATGCAAGGGCAGGCTTTTTATCCAGGGACCGCTTGGTATGTGGCGCTGGGGACAAGCGCAGAGGTGACCGTGGAGAAGGAGAGCGAGAATGGCGGTGACGTGAACGCGTGTCAGACGACGAAGGATATCGTTGAGGGAGCGACTGCGAAAAGGAAGCTGGTAAAGGAAGCTCGCTGAGCATGTACGATTGACTGGGAACTGTGAGACGGGGCGCACGGGTCGAAGTGTTGTCATCCCACTCGTCCCGACGAGTGTTCCCTTGGAAAGAAGCATCGTGGATGAACGAGGGTGAGCCAAGGACCACACCGTCCTGGGTAGCCTGTGGGGCAGGCGGGATCTGGAAATACGGTGGAGACGCAGAATTCGCAGGAGGGGGGAAAGGAAGCGAATCCATCGGAGGTTCCTCGTACACGGGCTTCCGGTCATCCGCGTACTGCATAGACGTCTCTGTGGGCGACGTCAAGCTATCGTCGTCGTTGTCTGGGAAGGTGTACAAATGACAAGCAATAGCCGGGTTGGCCGGGTTGGTGTACGCGGTGATGCCCTGAATAAATGAGATAGTGCGGAGTACTCAGCGTCATGTGGCGCACCTCGACAGGTTCTTGTTTGATATGCTGCCAATCATGGGTAGGCGTGGTCAACTGGGGCGCGGAGCGAACATTCTGACCGGTGAAGCCGAATGGGTTATGCAGGGTATACGACTTCGTAGAAATGACTGGAGGAGGGTCCATGTGAAGACTGGACCCGCATGCATAGTCATTGGTCGGGTAGTTGCCATGGACCACGAAATTGCTGTCGACCTCGTCTGGGGAAGGGATGAGGACCGGCTGTCCGTACACCCGGTAGAACTGGAGATCGGACTCGTCCAGAGAGGCGAAGTACGACCCGGACTGGAGTTCCTCAAAAGAGAAGGAACGTTGTACTCGGACCTGGGTGGCACGGAGGGGTGGCGCACGTTCGGATGGGCGTCAGAGGAGGCTAATTGCGTGACTCACCTGAACGTCGAACTTTGCCTCGTGCCCAGAGTAGTGGGACGGAGGGTACTCTAGGGTGGGGGACTGGGACAGCTGGGGCGCAAAGAGGGGACGGCGAGTGGGGTAGTCGTTGAGAAGATACGGGGGGGAATCCATTGTGTGAACGGAAGCCAATAGCAGGATTGACGGCAGGGGGACGGAATCAAAAGCGAGGGACTTTATAACTTTGTCTGACCTGGCAAAAAAGGGTTCGCAGGCCGGCTACTTGTAGCTGAGTATGGAACCCACGCCTTTGGCAGGCTCGGATGGGTCAGAAGACAAGATCATGCACATTTACAGCCAAACTCCATTCGTAAGTGTCGTAACTGACTGCCGTAACGAGGACCCACCAGGCATCTGTCTCCATTTCGGACCAAAACCTGGGATTCGTGTTTTCATTCGCTGGAGGAGTGTTCTGTCAGCCCATGCCATATCAGTCTTTCATCAATGAAATCATCCGTCGCTGGGCTGGCATTCGCCACAGCGTCCTCCAGCCTCGTAGCACTTCATTAGAGACTCTGTTCTTGTTCGCCTGAAACGCAGCACAAATTGTGTCAACGCCTGACCCTTTAGACCCGTCCAGAATGGCAACTGACGTGAACTCGCTAAGCCTTGACCTGGACCGCTTCACGAAACAGGCTGGAGATCGCGAGATAACGATCTGGTGGGCCCCCAACTACCATCCATTCTCGTCGCACGAGGCCGAGTCGCGACAATCCAAGACGCCGACTCTTGTGTGTCGTGCTGGCTTCCTTCATCACGAAGCCACAGAGAGAGCCATACCTCCCCGTTCTTCTCTGCCAGAACGCGTCCCCCGCTTGCCATGTCGGAAGGAAATAGCGCATGCAGGGTTGGAAAAGGGTCTGCCTTCCAATTACAGACCGCATGTATCTGCGTGCGGTGGCCCCGCCTAACTTGCGTCCGCTACGCTCCTGCACTACGAGAGAAGTCCCTTGATCAAGACTCATCATGTCCCCTCTTTTTTTTTTCGCTTTTTAAAAAAAATCTTTGTGTGCCTTGCACACCCAAAAATTTTCCGTTGCTGTGATGGCTCGTTTTGGAGGGGTCTAGCCTTCCAGCTCGCCGACCACCAAGAAGAGCTCGTCCTACCCATGGGGCTAGCAAGCTCTCTGAGAACGCGGAGTAGTACCACTCAGAGTTGCAGCCGGCGTGGATGACCCAAAGCTCCACCACCGCTCGGGTGGTAAAATATATCAAGCCAAATTCAGTTCTTTCTTTATCCCTGTGCGCATGCGGCATCATCCTCACACACGAGCCCAGGTTTGAGTGAACAAGCTTTTGATACGAACAGTTCGCGACTTGTGAAGATGTTGATATGATTACGCAGTCTGAGACACCGAGCGATAACTTTCCATCAACAAGTGCGCCACTGGCACTGCAGGAGTCAATTTATGTAACGAAATTTTACATGCTCCGCGGGCTAGCTCTCCAGTGACGCCATATCAATGTGCTTGTCCCATTGCCTGCCATCCCACCGTGGCTCGTCTTGCACCCTTACGAGACTGCATCCAGGGCCTCTGGCATCGCAAACCCTGTCGTTCGTGCTGCTTCTCCATACGTGAGCAGGCCTACATAAGGCATCACGTTATACTTGAGAGAGAATTCGGTAGGTGACACGTTTCTAGTATCCAGTGTTATCAATCAGCAAGTCGTCGCATTATTCGTTGTGATAAGAGCCAACACGCGGTAGCCTCACCCCCTTGCGTTGATCTACGTGTAGCATGGTGGGAACTTACTTGAATGACTGCGATAGTTCCCGGAACTTGTACTTGTTCCTGAAAGATTGGATAATATTTGCATCTTCCTTTCGGCGCACGATGCGATCCCACAGGACGACCGTGTTATTTACCTAGAAAGAAGAAGTGTGATGAGCATCGAGACACACAGCCAAAGGGCTAAGCCGGAACAGGCGGTAGCATTTGCATCTACCGTGATGGAAGATGACTCACTCCTTGGGCGTTCGTGTGCTCAGCCTCAAGGTACACAAACAATTGCTTTGTGTTCCAGTTGAAAAGGGGCCGAAGGTCTGATTACGGTCGTGTATGGGATTGCGCGTACATCAAAACCAGCATCAGATGCGGCAACAGGGAATCGAGCGGAGTGGACGGGTTGCGAAGTCGTATGAAATGAAAACAAAACCATGAACACGCGGCGGTGGCAACAATGGAAGCAAGACACTCGCCAGCTGTGATGTTGAACTTTACGAATCCGAGTTCCTCCTGCTTGAAAGGATAACGCTTCGCTTTGGCGGTGTATCTAAGTAACGGAGTGAGATGAAGCTTCTCACAAGGGCTCGGAATGACGTCTCTCGAGAGCACGCCAACCATGTATGAGCACAAAGGGTTTACGGTACGAACACTTTGAGGGATGCCACGTCGATTTTTCCAGCTGGGTCGGCCGTGAAAACGAACGAAGAGAGCGCGATGGCTGCGAGAAGGGCCATCATGCAGGTCGACCAGAAACTAGATATGCCATTGACGCGAGCGTAGATGCTATGCATGATGTTGGAAGTGCAGTACCAAGTGACTGTGGCCACGACAGCGCTCGCACGTGTTGGTAGACTACCCTTTTTGGTTACTAACCACTATGTTCCGGAAATTGTTGCCATACCCAAACGGTGCGTCTCCATCATACATCATGGCGAGACTTGCGACAGCCACCCCGCTCCAATTTCACGCACACCACCCCAGGAGAACAACCTCTACTTGGTAACCAATAAAATGCTTAACCTGTATTTGGCAGAGAGGGGGCCACGACCGGTAGCTTTTCATCAAAGGCAGCTTATCTGATGGCAAAGCTATTTCTGCGTGTTTCTTTTCATATCGCCCGACGTTCGCCACTCTACGTGGCCATTGAACTGGTTGACGTGCACCGCCTGGGCCGGATAGTTCCTCGATATGCTCGGATGTTTGATCCCCCGGTCTTTTGTTCACCAATCTTCCTCCTTCACTCCTCCCCCTCCATCACGACGCGTCACTTGCTATTTCCTTCCGCAGCACCCTCTCGCTTTCTTCTTCGGTGATGGGCGTTATCATCAGTGACTCCGCAGCCTAACCTGAAATGGCATGGAAACAGGTGGTTCCCCCGTTACTTTGTTCACGATCCCCTCCCCCTATGAACAGGCACCATTCTCTTCCTTCAGACGAACCCCGACATACGCTTTTCATCAGCACCCTCCATTCCTTGATATGCTCGTCGCAACCTTCCGAATTTGATTATCCGGATGCTTGGGTGCGTGCAGCATGGGTACAGTCATTCATCTCCAACATATGACCGTGGGTCTACGTTAATGTCGCTCTCCCTCCATTGTCCCCTCTCTTTCTCTAGGTATACTTGGGCGCTGCGCGCAAAATGATGGTGGCATGTTCAGAAGGCCCTTCATAGCGTCCACCTAGGCCCCCGCTTCCTCCCGCAGGAACCCAGAGGTTGCAGGTTCGGGTGAGGGTTATGATCTTTAAGGGTTCATTGGCACGAGCTCTGTCGCCATGATTGACGGTGATTATCTTCCGCATGGACTTGGGTCGTATTTTCTTCCCCCTGGATTCGACGTCCTTCCTTCTCGTTAATTGTTGTGATCCTTTTCCCATATCCTGAGTTGGATATACGAGCATCGTCTTTGGTCCTCGTGAAAGTGTCATGTTTGTCAAACTTAACCGGCACTTTGGAACACGCATTGTAAGACTCCGTGATGGCGTTCCTTGACCCGCTGGCAAGAGAAGTACAATTGAGGGTGCACCCCGTGCTGACCCGTGCTGGCGAAACGCAAATCCCGACACTTGCATGTATGCGACCCGCAACTTGGGAGTGCAATATACCTCGAAACGAATCGTTATTTGATCTCGTTCCAATAATCCATCAACGACAAAGTAGGCCACCCTGAGTGTCTTATCCGGCAAATCGGTAACATGACGCGGGCAGGACCCTTACTCAATGGATTCCGTCTTGGGATCTGACGCGCTTGAAACCCAAACGATGTCATCATCCTCACCCTCACCTTCCCCCGCTTCGCTCTCGTTAGGCGTCACATCGTCCTCGCTCGCCAATGCACCAGCCCAGCCACCCTCGATCTCCCTCTCCAACGACGCAATCTTGGCGCCGCGTAATTTCAGGAACGACACGACTTCCCGCGCACGCCTGAAACCTTGCACCTCGATGTCCTCCGTGCTAGAAAGAAGATGAGGACCCTGACCGTGCTGTCCACCCTCCGCGTCCACATCGCTGACCCCATCAACCCACCCAAATCGCCTCGCCAGGTGCGCAGACGCCACGACGCGCTTATCCTCCCCTGCGTCGTCCAACGCTGCAAAAAAGCTTGCGAGGGCACGCACAGCCTCGCCGCGTGCGCGCAACACATGGCGCATGATCTGGCGCGACGCGGGCTGTGGCCGCTGGGGTACCACAGGTGGCTCCGTCGCTTGTGCAGGCAGATCCGGGGTCGAAGACCGTTTATTCCGGTCCACCCAGGGGCTCTCGGGCGGAATGAACGGTGTCGTGTATTGGGAGAGCGCGGCAAGAGAAAGGTCCCGGTGGTGCGGGGCCCACACGCCCACGAGGACACGCCAAGCTGCAATGACGCGTTTAAAGCTACAAGGACAAGGTTTGTGTGCGTCAGTGGCGAGTGCTACCCTGGCCGAAGCAGATTGAATGAATGAATGAAGAGACCCACTGGAGATAGTTGTCTGTCATCACCCACGTCAATAATACCGATCAACGTCATATACCACGCTGACGGGTCAACGAGATCGACCCACCATTGACCAGCCTCGTGTGATAGTACGCGAATGCCCATACGGTTAATGCCGCCACTAGTGCACCATAGCTTGTAAAGCTCAGAACTGCCCAAAGTGCCCAGAACGCCGTGGGATAGATCAACACGAGTAGCAACAGCCCGATGACAACCTTGCTCTGTGCCTGAGCCTCTTCTTCGTGCCCAGAAAGGCCCGCTGCGAGTTGGCTCATGACGTACACGGGTAGATGGAGGATGAGCGGCAACAGAAAGAAAGGGAGGCGAATAAGGGCTGCAAAGGTGTCGCGGGCAAGAATGGAAAGCGTCAGAAGTCGCGAAGGGAGCGGCGTCGGGCGACTTGGAGACAAAGTTTCCGGGAGGGGAAGAGAGGACAACACAGAGTTCGTAAGGTGTGTCGACTGGAGGAGCGAATGGTATTCTAGAAGGTGGCGGCGTACGGAGGAGAAGTTCGGCGTTGCGTCCTTGGTCGCGAACAGGTCAACGAGACTGAGCATGAACGTGAGCAGATTATGTGAGTCTGGAGGCGGAGATCGGGGTAACTCACGTCTGAGATATCGTCACAAATTCTCCCAAATCGATTGAGTGTTCGTCTTCCCAAAGTAGATCTCGAGCCATTCGAGCAACATAAAGTGTGTTCCTACGTACAACGCCGTCAACTTCCGGATCGAGCGTAACGTTTGGGCGGCGCGGCTTACCAGTCTGGGGCATTGATGGTTGTTTCCACGAGCCGCCGTTCGATTGCACGTGTAAGGCGCTTGACGGCGGCGCGAGCGGCACCTTCGGCACCAGAAGCGAACTGCTCTTTGTACTGATCCATAGAGATCGGCGGACCAAATCTGCAACAGTTTTGTTAGAAGAGATGATTCATGGTCTCAACGTCTTCTCACTCCATGATCACCTATAATAATTGGAGACTATTAGCACCTGACACGGGAGATTTCCCGGCCCAGAGTATAGGGCTCGATATACTTACATCGCTACGATACTTGGACTTATTTGTATATACAATTGCCGTAGGCAGAATCTTAACTTCGGGCCCCTTGATTCCGTGGTCTGCGGCCCATTTCGTGTATTCTAGCGCCGCCCAAGCTGCACCGTCCTTGACCTGCATAATTCGAGGTTCGGTGTAGGAAGTTCCCTCGGGGAAAAGCGCGACAGCACCACCTCGAGCGAGAGCCTCGAATGTTCCGAGGAACAGGACCTGACGGTCCTTGGACTTGCGGTCCACAGGGATGTTTCCGGAAGAATAAAGAAGCCAAGCTAAAAACTTGTTGTTGAACAACGATACTGCCGTATTTGAAGGTTCGGTATCATTGGATCGAGCAACCAAGCTGATGTCACTTCCGCACCTTTCGACCAATAGTTCAACATTCTCCGGTGAGGAAATGAAGTCGCTGTAGGACTCGTCGGTTCGTCGTGAGATCAATGATGGCACGTAAGATGGACTGACACAAAACGGCAGGGTCGAGAATCATGTTATGATGGGTTGCGGTACTAGAAAAAAGGGGTCAACATGAGAAACCTAGACTGACGAGGAACTCCTTGGAGGTACCCGGCCCCCGGGGTATCCGTTGAGCACGGCAAAGGGCCTCGGTGGAGTTTGCTCATCGAGTTGAGAAACTTACACGATGATCGGTCCCTCTACAGGCACGTTCTCTGCCCCTACGACGCGTACCTCCGTGAAGAAGGACCAGACTGCCCATGCTGCGACTTGTCTGAGGAATTTGTGAAGCGTTTGCGAGTCTGACGCGGGCATGGTCTTGAAGACGTTGGGTTGAAATTAGGAGAGAAAAAAAAGAGGATAATGTACGGTGGTCTAGAGTGAAGCAAGGATCGTTTGAAAACGTGAAGGCCCGAGACAACCGGGTCTCGCAGGGACAAGCTTTGGTTTCACGGTGACACAAGCCTTGGCACATTTCACCATAGCTACTTGCTGGCAAAGGGAGTGAACAAGACCAATAGCTACTAATACATCCACTACGAGGCTTCTTCTCGACAGTCCTTCAAATTGTCAATGGTCTGCGCCGTCCCAAAATTACTTGATAAGCGACGATTTGCCGGAAAATGCCAAACATTGATATCCAGAGTTGCGTCATGGTGACGCCAAATTAGTGACGCCCAACCACCCACTGCCAGCCTCACCTATCTGAATAAAGCCTTCAAGCTTTGAACGCATCTGTTACTTAGCATGCTTGAAGCTTGAAGCCCCGATACTGGCAACATTGGCCTAGGTCAAGTGTCTCCCTTCGCCAATTAAATGGGTTTTGACTCGCAGACTCGCCGCACCAGGTTCAGCATTCCATCGTTGTTCATGGTCATGGTCCCATGCCAACTTGCTTGTCGAAGGGTACGCACCCAAATCACTTGCTCTAAACCCTCCATGGGATTAAAAGTACGTCATTCACCGCGTTGTCACTGGCGGCAAGAGCACACTCCAAGAAATCGCATGGGCGAATCCGGGTTTTTGATGAAGCCAGTTGGCATGACGTTGTCGAAGTTTCGTTCGGTTCCTGGCCACCACCCTATGAATTGACGGAAGACCCGATCATCGTGGCACACGCGTCGTGTAGAGCATTCGGCCAATGGATACCCATGTCGCCGGACAGCTTCTCGGGACCGATAGTCTCTACAATTCTCATGAATGTCTCACCTTCTCGAGACCATTCTGTTGGAACTCAGTTCTCTCTTACAGATGGTCGAAGTGATCCGTAGGTCTCATGCAAATCATTTGTTCGGGAAGTTGATGCTTGTGTTGGAACAACTGAATTCAACTCCTTCCTTGAACATCCGGGAAAACTGAATTTCGTTCCGTTTTTCGGAAGTATTCAGGCAAGATTTGCGACTATGAGGTCCCTAGTTGCTATGACCGCTCAACTTTGCCTAGATAACCGAATTCCTACAGCTCACACATCTGCTATCTATACTCAGCTACATATGGGCATGGGCACATCACGTCATGCATCATGTTTCAACACTGCTCTTCTCTGCCTCGTGTTCTGGTATTTATATAGACATGCATACTGACAGTCGTATCATTCCAGATGCCCGATGTGTCTCTGTTTTGTGTCTACCTGGCCACAGGAAGCAATGTCAATCAGTGATACTCCACAACTTCAATCCCAACTGGGGTCCTTTGCCCCGAGTGGCCAGCGCAAACTCCCCCCTCCGACATAATGTGCTGGTGGCGCGTAGGTTTTCTCCGCTTTATTCGGCCGTTTCAATGATAACGTCATCCGTCTTCTCAGAACTTCCTGTTCCAAACTTGGGACACAGGCACTGTGTACTACCAAACGTGCTACCTTCTTCGAGTCACGAGTGCATCCCTGATATGGTAACATACTCATCCACCCGCACGATTTCTCCGAGGACCTGCACGTTTAACAAGGATCACATGCTACATTGTTTTCGCGAGCGATGTTGCGATGTTCAACTGTGAGTTACCAAACATAACGTGCCTGTCCTTTATGTACCTGACCCGACTAGGACAAAAAGGATTTTTCTTGGTGCATGTTTACTATTGCGGCGTGTTGTGGCCATACGTTACATTGTAGATGCACGAGGTCACTTCATGGCGCTCGCAGGATCCGTACCCATACCTTGCCAACCGGCGACGATGGATCTATGATCGGAGGGTTCTTTCCATCACATCCTCGCCATTTGAGGGTACAATGAACTTTGGAGCCAGATGTTGCGTCATGTACTCCATTTAAATGAACTGATTCGTCTTTCAAACGTCAAAACATTATTTTATTGATAAGACGTCGATTGTCGCTTCTCATTGTGCGTTTTGGTCCTCCGATCTGGTTCTGAGTGACATGATGTCGACCGACTTGGAACATCACGACGAACGTGTTTGGCTGTCCAGTCTGAATGTTGAGGCCCACTTATGTAAATTAGGCTCCTGGGATCCGAGCACGGAACGAGGACACATGAAGCGGAACTCCTTGGAGCAAAAATTCATCCGGAGCTGAGATGCTGCGGATTCAATGCGAAGAACCCGAAATAACTAATTATACAAGGATCCACAACCCATGCTAAACATGGGCCCGATCTTTTCCGAAGGCACTGACCCAACTCAGTTCCTTGGTGGGGCCGGATTCGAAGAAGACAGTCTGGACACATTGTCTGACACACCCCATGCGTCATTCGGGGGTATTCTTTCATTCCATCACTTCTTCAACATTTCTGTTAAATGCACACTGTCGGATCCAACGCGATGACTACATGGCCATAGTAACGGTAAGCTTAGCCTAAATACGGTAGACACCACCCTAAGGTGATGTTGACACAACTCACGTTGTTGAAAGTAGACGAGATGTGCGGGGTTTATGCCAGTTGACGCTATGAGCCAAGTCTTTACTGACAAAGAAGCTAAGAAAAATGCGTGGTAGGGGCTTACGAATATTGCAACTGCCATCTGGGTCTTCTCCTGTCTCGAAGCGCTTCACGTTTTTAGGTGGACCTGACATCATTGGCTTAGGTTTTGTGCCAATGACAGATAACACTCAGGAGAAAACCTTGTTCAGTGAATTCCCAATATTCAGCGCCACTGTGGACAGGTTTGGTGATGAGATTAGATAAGGACAAATCCTGAAAGTAACATACAAGTGTTGATAGCCCAGTAGAGTTGGAACCATCGTCGGGACGCCGTCTGGTGAATACAAATAGCAGAAATCAGGCTAGATAAAACGCGGAACTCACCGACCGTGTGCACGCCTATTCATCTATGTCATCGCGAAGAACGGATATCTGATTGCAGAACTTACATCGATAACAGCGGTCAGTACCGATGACGCGCCCTACCAGCTCTGCAAAGGCGCGATCTCCAACGCGAGGTTGACCTGACAATGTGCAGTTGGGACAGTCGTTCAAGGGAAGATACAATGGTATAGCCCACCGAAAGTGTATAGCGTGATGGGCCGCCCAGGGAACGTGTGGTTAATGGCCACAGAAGCTATGCTTGCAATAGCACCCTGTTAGGTAAAGGATCAAACGTGCTGCTCAGAATGACATGTACCACAAATCGGTTACCCCCAATGAATGGCCTAGAATCGATTAATATCCAGTTCATCACGACGAGAACCGAGAGTTGACTTTACCACATACGACAATATTGTACGTCGGATTCCTTCGTAGGTGAGACGCGAGCTCATCTAGAACGATTTTCCCGATGCTGTTGTATGCGATCAGGAAGCCAGCATGAACGAGCGGTCCGGCTGAGCCTGACGCTTCAGACGGAACCGGTGAAGGAAGTCCGTGACCCTGCAAAGACACAAGAATGATGCATGTATCTTCGTTTCCGAAGCCCGAAGGAATGGTAGTTTAGTGGTAAGCGAACATCGATCAGGTTGAGCGTACCAAGAAGCATGTTGGCAATATCTAACGACCCCCTGAACGAGACAATGAATTCTTTTCGGTTATCATCTCTCGCAATAAACCCTTTTGCCGCGGTGACAATGTCCTGGAACTGGAAGTACGTGAGTACATTTACCCTTTCAAGATAACTTCCACCTGATAGTGTTTCATATGATCGCTACTGGTGACCGTTTGCCTTACCTGAACTATGAGCGTATTCCCCATCGGACGAGGGCAGAGCAGTTGGTAAGCGCCAGATGCATACTTTGTGTACCGAACAAGATTATCGTAAGTTTGCTTGTCAACTCCGACAGAGGGGTCATCCGAGCGGGGAAAATGTGGCCAAGGCCACCCCACTGTTTCGATATCTTGATTGTCGGGTAGTATGATCTCTTGAACGTCATTGATTTCACTCATTGGTGCTACAAGGCATTGAACGAGCGACAAGAGTGGGAGTAGAGTGGAAGGAGCGCAATCGGGCTAAATACGACTCGGAGTAATGTCGCCCCACCGGAGTTTATGTGCCTGGCCCCTGTAGTACATGTGACTGTTAATCAAATCCAGCCGTAAGTCTGATAGAATCAAGTAGAATATCGTGATAGTCTCCTCCAGCCTCCCACATTGCAAACCCTCTCAGACCAGTCTCCTTGATGTAACTTCCCTTGACAGCAAACGACCGAGCATCATCGAAGGAAACCATGACTTGGGAGGTTTCGTTATAGACATACGGCTAAAGAAGGTCGTTAGATTGAAAGATCAAAGGCGAAAATCTAATGAGGTCACTCAACAGTCTGACTGCAGTCATCATAGCGGAAATAGATACCCGGTGCTGGGTAACCTTCCATAGTCAAGAAACCTCCGTCAACGAGACCCCAGAAGTCGAAGGTACCACCGGGCCCCTCGTAAACACCGCAGCTATCAACGCTGCCAGTATCGCCCCATGCGTCCCCAAGTGGCTGATTCGAAGCGTTGAACATCGGGTACGGTGTAAGTTCGGTGCTGGATCCATTAACGAATGCATCATAAGACGGAACACTGAAGGAGTGCCCGTAAGACGCAATACCAAGTACAATCTGGTTGACTGGTATTCCGGCGGCAGTCCACGCTTTGACAGCCGAAACCGCAGAGCCATCTTGATAATTCGGAGGAGCACATGTGTCGTTCAAGGGAGCATTGGGTCCGACGGCGGGTGACCAAGAGCCCCAAACGTCGTAGTTCATAACGGCTATGTAGTCGAGAACTTCAGCGAAGCCGGACACGTTCGTGGAAGGAACACCGGTTGCATCACGGAAGGGAGTGATCGCAGTTGCAGCAGATAGCGTTAACCTGGCTCCAACAGGGTTCGCACGGAGTTCTTGCAGGAAGTAAAGGAAGTTCTGCGTATCATTGACGCTTATCGTGTTGCAACCTATGCCTTGCGCGTTTGGGTACTCCCAGCTGAAAGGGGCGCACTCAATAATCGTTGATTTGGACAAAGTGGAGACATACTCGAAGTTGATGCCGTCAAGGTCGTATTGCTCAGCGAAATCCGCTACTGTCTGCACGAAGGCAGTACGGTTTTCCGGAGTTGCTACGTCTGACGAATACCAGATACCACCACCCCAGCCTCCAATTGCAACATGTGCAGCGACACCCTTGGTTCTCCAGATGTATAATCGTTTCAGGAGGAAGACATTTCAATCAACTCACGTGTTCATGTGCTTGACTAACAAATTCGGGAAGGAGTGATGGATCTGATCCATTCAAGGAAATACTGCTGACGCTCGGGGTTGTGACACTGTCCTGTAACAGTCAGGTCCTCTTCAAAGTAGGGTAAACCCCAAGCTGGCTTACCCAAAGGAGTATATCAATGTGTTGTACTTGTCCCAGCTGATGGCGGAGAGCGGGAACCCTTCCGTTGCGTGGTAGCCCGCGTACCAAGCAGCAGCGACGGGCTCAGATGTTGTTGCAAAGGAAATCACCTGCTGGAGGATAGATAAGAGTGTCAGGGTGAGAATGATTGGAAAAGACATGGCCGACATCTCGAGCTTCAAGGTTTACAATCCAGGCCAATAGTCAGACCACATACTTATACTTGGTCCCATCGAGCTTTCCGCTTATCATTCGCACCGCCAAGCTCCACACTCGCAGCATTGATAATGTGTAATCAGGATATTTCGGTGATTCAGTCCAAATGAGATGACCATATGCAATATCTTGCGAGTGGGAATTCTCAGCTTGCAGTCGCAGGGGGAGTAACATTTTTTTCCATCCCGGCGACACCAGGATACCCTGTTGGCCGATATTTAAGAACTTGTACACCTACCGCGTGGTGCGCCGAAATAGATCCCGGCCCCACAAATGTGTGGGTGTCGCGGCCTGCATTTAGTACACTATTATGAATGCCAGTCGAAAGAACTAAAAAAGTCAGCAGTACTACACGTACCCGTATGATGGTTTTTGAGTGGTAACATGCGGCGCGTAGCCACGCCGACGTCGAGGCCCGGGCCAAACACAGTCAAACGAAAGAGTTGGCTAGTCACGCGCACGGGCCGGGGGCATTTCGTCACAGTGCATGCTGGGCATTCGGTGTTTCGCTGCATGGGTACATGGTAAAGAAGTCCCTGCGCGGAAATATCCGATAGGCGTTCCGGCCGGTCGGATCTAGTCGCATGACCTCGGTCATGGGTATATAATCTGGCATAGGGGCCGACCACTGATCCCTCTCCGAATCTGATGAACCATCCGTGGACGGGGTCGGAGATCCCCCTCCCCAGCGTCATGAAGCGCGGCATCCATTTCCTGTCCAGTCAACGCTTAGTTGGTAGTTGGCCCTTAACAACACTGGAGCGATGGCAGTTAGTGTGGCAGCAGCCTCCTGATGAGAGCTTGGAACTACCCCGCCCCC
>JBBPOD010000297.1:0-21879 GCA_038091255.1 Tylopilus intermedius | reverse complement strand
CAGAAAAAAAATGTAAATTGGGTAGAATAATGGGGTGGACAAACCTAGATCACATATGACCAATTGCCTGCTGAATATTGGAGTGCATAATCCTTCCCAGTCTGTCATGCATTTTTGCAAGGTGCATTGTAGTCCAATATGGAATATAAACTAATAGGAAAGTTAGCTTTTCTCATGAAAGATGGGGACCTCTTTTCCACTCAAATTATTTCATCAGGTTGCTAACCTATCCAATATTCACCAGCACAAAGAGAGGTAGTTGCAAGGTGGAATGCAAGTATGTGAACATTGTTGCACCCTTGATGTTTGCAAGGGGACTTTGGAATATGATGGCCAACATTGAAGAAGTTTGCATGTTTCCTAAGGGATGTTATGAAGCAGAATAGACATAGCAACATGGGTATCAACTTTCTATTGTGGTACCAAAAGCAAGGAGTGCATATAATACTATGTGGCTAGCAAAGTACAATCATCTCAGTCCACCACTGCCCATGCCCTGGGCACTAGTGAAGGTGAGGACATTGAATCATTGTGTTCATAGGTCTATATTGGGAGACAATCATTGAGACTCAGACATGAAAGGGCAGTCCTTGTGACAATGTGCAGGCTATTTATTCAAAAGGGCATGAAATGTATGATTTTATTCTAGAACAAGTCACATGTGCAGTAGTTATAGCTACTGGTGGTGTTTCATAAGAAGTCAGCCATTATGTATTAACAGCTTCTTTTGATGAGTTCTGGAACAACAGAATGTCATCTATAGGATGAAATGAGTGGGGCTTTATCAATCAGGTGGAAGGGAGGATGCAACATGCTGCCACATTGACTTGGGTGCAATGTATTCATATAGGAACATAAGGGATTGGTCCAGTAAAGTGAAATTAGATGTGGACATGAGGTGTCAGCTGTTAGCTGTCAAACCTCAAGCCTCAGTATGACAGCTATCAAAGTTGAATAAGGTAATTTCCTTATCTGGTGAGGTCCATGGTGGACTACACTACTTGTACACAACTGAGCATACCTCCAAAGTAACTACAATGATCCACAGACAAGCTTTTGATAGATGGAGTTTACATACCCACATTCCAATACAAAACAAATGAAACAGCTAAGAATGAGCAGCAGTCATAATCATGTTAGTTGCAACCAACACCACCCCAAAATAAGATGGTACTTTATCTTGAATATGCTTCACAATCAAGTAGGCCTGCCATGGATTGTGAAATGCAAATACCAACACCACTGTCAAAATGTTGACAGCTGTCAATCCAATGTGGAAATCAGGTCAGCAAAGTCAAAACAATAATAGACAGAACATATCTTTGGACTTGCCTGGTATGATTGCCTGGCAGCCATATTGCCTGTGAACAAGAACTATGACATGCAGATGAAAGAAAAGAGGGGAATAAATGAACAAATGAACATACTTAATAAGATATAACATTTCAGCTCTGCCCCATATAACACAACAATCATGCACAAGCCTGAAAAGGAGGCACAGGCACAGAAATTTCTACTGTCAATATCATACAACCCAAAGGAAGTGCTAACTAAGTTTCTTCAAGTTGGAACTCTGATCAGCCTGTACCGTAGCAGGAGAATCTTAGGCAATTCATAGGAATTAAGCTCTTTTCTAGTCAATCAAATTAAGCTGCACTTTACAAAACAAATTGTACAAGTGTGAACCATGCTTCCAAACATCATCATTGGCTTTTACAATTATAAATGAAAGCCTTCAAAGAAAATTGTAGCAATTCAAAAATACTATCAAGTTAATGTTGTGTTTTTTCCAATTACCTGCTTCAATACCTCCTAGGTCTAAGTATACAGATTGTTTTATAATAGGTGCTTGTGACTGGCTATAGGTTTTCATTCATAAGTAGCATTCCAAGCTTCAAATTCCATTATTATTATGGCCATAGTCTCTGCCCCCTCCTCCATGACTAATGGTGAGTTGATGATATTATTATATCTAGAGAGGTCCAATCCAGAGCATTACCTCTGTCTATTCTTTCATCCAATCACAGTTCTGTGAAAATCATTTCTACATGCCTCTAAGACTTAATGTTTCAATTTCTGCAACAATTCCTTAGATGCAACCTTAAGGAATGCAAACCTACAAACATTCCATTCTTTCCTATTAGTTTCCAGGTCCTTTACCATCATTAATTCCTGATTGCATAGATTAGCTAGTAATTTTGAGCCAACATCATGGCTATCTACTATGCAATTTCACTGTTAGCTGTAATGATTGGTACACTACAAATCAAATAACTGACTTCATAAATGTTCTATATTCCCATGATTCCAAATCACCAAGAAGATAGCATATAGTGGGACCTGTCTTGACTTTCTTTGATCAAGGTGTAACTAAGCACAACATGAAATGATTTACTTGGTTTTGATAGTATTTCATTATGGATTGGGAAAGGGGGTGATAGGGAAATTGAAATGTCCTGATAGATAACATAGCCTAGGGTGGCCACCGATTAATGTGTATGTGCTTATATTGTATTACATTACCATTCAATATAATGCTTGGAAATGCCTGGTTGCTCACATACATGCCATCACACTATGCCTATGTCAATATGTTCAATCAATTTGTAATTCCCCAAAATACTCCCTCATATCCATCTGTGATCTTTATGATATTGTGAGTAGATTATAACATGAACAACAAACAATGGATGTTGTTGAATCTGTCTGGTATGAATACTGGAACAGTGTTCTGAATGATTGGACTGGATGTCCCTTCAACAGCACCATGAGGATCATTGGTGTCTCCACAGCATCAGCTCACCAGGGAGGTACTCTTAGATGATTTAGTCTCTGGTAAGGTGCATATTCAACATGGTGATTCTTACTAAAGATAACCAAACAATCAATTCCCCAGGTTGATGGAGCTTTTTGTGAAGCAAATAATGGGGACATGTCTGAAGCCAGCAACAAGTTATACCATTCAAAAAGCACAGACAAGAATAGAGCTGCTGTTAGTACAAAGCCATATATATTGCAGATAGGTGCCTCTTGCTGCTTTGCCATTGTACAAGATTGTTGTTACACAAGCACAATTTGGATAATATATGAGTTTTCACAAGATGAACCATGCAAGGTGTACGATGAACTTCTGGTTGGATCCAAAGACAAGCATCCAAGTGGCCAAGGGCAATAGTAGCAACTAAACTGGGACACTATATGAGAAGCTATAACATAATGTATTAACTGATGATGCAAATCACTACTGCCAAATGTGAGTAGACATTGCCTCTGATCACTAAAAAAATGTTAAGTATTCAAGCTGCAATAAAATGGCTCTGCCTTCAAACTATTTGTAATGAGCCTCATGTACTGACAGTGGTGCACTCCAATGGGAATACTATGAGGGTTTTTTCTCTAGCATTTCATCACTTTCATGCTCATACTCCAAACCAACCATCCTGCCGAATTGTTGTGTTCATTTAAAACATACATTGTTGTTGATTGAGGAACTGCATAAGCCACATTGCCCTCTTTGCCCATGAAGTTTTCTGCATCTTAAATAACATTGCAATATCCTGTATGCTCCTTTTCTGACAATATTGGCAACATTTCTTTGTGTTGAAGGTATGTTTTGTAGCATTGCCATGGTGTTGCATGTAATGCAACCTGTGATTCCCATTGTACAAGATGCTGTTATGCATAGTTCTCTCCATAATACGGAGAAATGTTCTATTGATTGGCCACAGATGGACCATTCAACATTGTAGTATACCTTCATGTCCAATGTCATTTTGTCCATAACTGTTATGAGGCCATAATACAGTGTGATCTCATTGAGTTGGCCATCCAACTTCTCTACCAGAATTTGGACTTCAGTTAGTTCCCTATCTATCTTCACTGTGGACAGATATTTCACAAACCTTAAACATGCCAAACAGCCTACCATACACTGCAACATGCCAATCCAGCAGCTTACATTGTCCATCTCAATCTATAATACTTTGGCACCTTATTTGGCTCTGTCTGCTTGCTGCCACCAGCAATACCATTGCAATCCATTTTGATCTATATAGTGTTAGGCATGTTAATGTATTAAATGAAAGCTGGAAGACATCAGTTGATTTACAAGTGGTTATAGCTGCTGCCATTGGATCAAGCTTAACATTCCAGGCCTGTCCTATTTTCTTGATAATTTGTACAGGAAATATATATAAATGGTACAGACTGCAGCACTGGTAAAAAGAACTTTATTAGAAGGAGGGGAAATTGGGAAGAACAATAGAATATACTGTATTATACTAATGATTTGGTTTGACATGCTCTGAAGCATTTGGATCTGGAACATTATGGCTGGCATCTTTGATGTTGCATGTGTTGTGTCTAACTGTTTAGGTGGCATGTGATACATAACTGTACTGCCTCACATGGACTAGTGAGCTAAGAAGTTACCTGGTCAATGTTGGCCACTGAAACAATCCTACTGGCAGGCAGCTATGGCAACAAGTGTGAGTAGCATACTTTGTGTTTCTTCCTCAAGAGTTATTCTACCCACCTGGTGACACAATAACAATGGCACCCTCACTCAGAGTTTCATGTCCCCCACCTGCCTTACAATGTAGTGTCTATGACATCCCAGGCCAATGCAACAATCTGATAACTGTGACACATGCTTACCCTGTGTCTTGTCCTCATCCATCTTATGATGCAATGACAATAACAATATACCCTTACTCTATTCCTATCCCTCACCTATCTTATGATGCAGTAATGATGACATTCAATATGATGACACACACTCTTGCCCTTACTCTCATCCCCACCTACCTTGTGATGCAATGATAACAACATTCAATGCAATGACAACACACCCTCAGCCTTACCCTTGTCCTCATCCACCCAATGACACAATGACAATGACAACTTGGATGATGCAGCCTTGCCCTGTCCCTGTCACTTGCACACTTTGTAACTCAATGATGACAACTATTACTAGTTCCTATCAACCTCCTGGCAAGGTGGTTGATTAAGAGTCAAAGTTCAAAGTAGTCCTACTCAGATGGAGGTTTTCCATGAGTTAAGAAGCATCTCCTTGAAAGTGAGACAAAGTTTTATAGAGTTCAAAAAGGCCTAAGGGATCTTAAGGTTTCAAGGAGGAAGCTAACATAGTAATTTGCAAAGACTAGTTTAATGTGATACAAGGTAGTGACTAGGTTTTAAGTAAGCACAAGAATTGTGCATGGACCAAGTCAAGAAAGGAAGCCAAGGTAAAAACAAGGAAAAATCAGAATAGTTGTATGATTAAGAGAGCAAATGGAAAATGGAATAGAAATTACACAATATAGCAACCAATTACCAGTCAGGAAAAGTCTGGGTTAAAGAAGGATATCATGGCATAGATTGTAACAACAACATCCCAGGCTGGCATGATGATGGTAATACATCCTTGTTCACACTCTGTCAAATCTGGTTCCTCTGGGCACAAGTCCAACAGAGGTCCAAGGGGTAAGGGGAGTGTAAGTGCAGAGGTGGACTAATAGGACTTCAGTGCAGGGCTTATGTGTCGCACCCTTGTCGAAGACTTGGTTGTCCTTAACTTTGGAAATAGAGGCAGAGGTTAGGCAGAGGTGAATGTGAGGGGTATCAGAGGAGGAGCGAGGACTGATGCGAGGAGGTGATTTAGATGATATTCAAACTGAGGAAAATACGGGGAGGAACATGGGTTTAAATACGGGAAGTCTGATCGGAGTTTGAATGGGGAATGATGAGGAGCATATGGGACATGGAGCATATAACTACATCAGCAAACTAGACATACTCTGGACAGCCCTGGCCAGAGCTGGCTAGATATTTCATCATTCCAGAAAGGTTCCCCCCCTGCCATCACTGGCCAGACTGTTTTCCAGAGCTCCAGATCAATATCTGGTGAGTTGGGAAGTTTATTACAAGCTAGGCCCTGGAACTGCTAGAGTTTCTGGAGGCATGGAGATTAAACTCTGATCCACTGATCAGTACCACCAATGATGATTGAATCAGACATTTCACAAGTGAAGCTGTCATTGTGGAGGTGTAGAGATACATGCAGAATGAGGTCACTTTGTAAAACACATTGATTGAGACACCTTCAGCATGCACAACCAGTCAATGAAGACACCCCTCAAAAAGCCAGAAACCATGTGCTATCCAACAAAACCAGAAGACACTGACGACATCAAGCTTGAGGAGAATAGACTTTGATGCCAAGTGCAACAACAGCATGAAATCACATTGGACACATAATCCAGGCAGAATTAAAGCACTGTGTCAATAAACCATGGACTCAGCTTTAGTTGGCATCACTTACAAGCTTCAATAAGGATCACGACAACAAGGCAGATGTGTCGGGAGTACCTGAGTGTCTGAAAGTAATAAATGAGCTGCCAAGGTTGTTAGGAGATGAGTATGCATACTCTGAGAGGTGCGAGAACAGTACTTAGAAGACTCCAAACAGCCCTGGTAAGCCAAAATGTGGTGTAATATCACAATGCAATGGCCATAGGACCTATGAACACCCTGGAAGTGAAAAAATGTGGTGAGGGTAATTGGAAACGCCAGAACGATGTAAAATATGTCCCAAATGGTGGGAACCACACAGTGACTCAAAGCGAGTCAAAGTGGAGGCACCTCGTAGCTAAGAGTCAGCACAAAAATAGCTGTGGTGTGCTGAAAAATAAGTCATGGTGGTAACTAGAAAAAATTGGTGAGATGTCTAACAACCAACCTTTGTGACTCTTCTTCAGTGCACTCGAACAAGTCGACATGTTTGGAACCTTGCAGCTTTCATTGACAAGGTTGACACCGCGAGCAATGTTCTCAGGGCTGGGCATGTGTCAATGACATGGATGGAAAAGAATGCACTCATGAAGTATCTGGTATCCCAGCCTTGTTTCCGCCCTATACATGCCGACTACCGATAATGAGCATCTCCGGTTGCATGGTTACCAACTTTGATCAACAAAAATGTTCTATCGGCATACTCGGCATACTTCTCAAAGGACCTCGCCAGCACCTCAAGATTGGTTGAAGCCACATGGCTGTGTCCCCTCTGCACGGCATAGGGTCAGGGTTGGTGGTTGCATAGAGCCCATTGCACGCAGGTCGCAGGATTGTTGGTGATGTTGCGATGCTGGTGTTGGTACTAGTAGGGTAGTCACATTGGAAAGCTGGGGTGGAATTGCTGTTGTCATTGCACTCGCTGCCATAATGATACTCATCCTGCCTCATCGCTCAGTGAATGGAAGATGTCTGCGTGCCAGTGGTTGCAGTGAACACTGCCACTGAATTCAGCCTGTATGACAGTGCAGCTCAGCACTGAAGATTAGACATGCAGTGACAGTGGGTGAATACCAAAGTGGCCATTAACAGACCAGCCGTTGGGGTGGATATGACGAGGGCAGCAAGTCTGGAGAAGCAGACGCGACACACAAGGGAGAATCTGGCAAACCTCTTCAGTGCTTAGGTTGCCAGGTATGATCACCATTCATCCAAAAGAATTGAAATCCAAGCAGTATCTCAAGCAAATATAAATAAACATAAATGCACGTTGAACAATTCCCCACAAAATGGGGTTCCTAACTGTCCCCCATGAAACCCTCTACTTCCATATCAGGAATAACTGTATTCCACTAATCTACCCACTGATTTTCACTTCGTCTTCCATTCAGTTTCAGATCAATTTACCAACTACATCCACTGAAGTGCATGTTTTCATTCTTTGTATTTACCTGCTTTCTCCAGTGACCTTCAATGCATGACTCACTTGAAATGAAGTGCATCAGATCGAGATCTGTTTTGTTCCAACAGTTATATATCCATTTATGCATAGGATACCATTGATGTACAGAGTTCAAGGGAGCCAGTACATGTACAAGGACAAAGCATACTAGTATCAAAAGTACCACGAGTATGGAAGGCTTGAGTACAATAACAGCAACAGCGCAGGATCAGTGGGAATACTCACTGATAGCAGTACCAAAGGTAGAAGTGATAGAATGTAGATGGAGTTGGTGTAAGGGCCTGTATAACCCTTGGAGTGATCTGACAAGTGGAAGGTCAAGAGCACTTAGATTGTGTGAAAGCCTGGACTATATACTGGAAGAACATTTGTTTGTACTTATGTATCTACAGTATAGGGCAGGTCCATGGAATGTTCTATGACATTCCATGGAAATGGATTAATCATCAATGATGTCATCCACAGCATGTGCTGACTGATCATGTTATCTTATGAGTCATCACCATCATGTCATCACAGAGATAGACAATAAGGGTCTAGACCGTTGATAAGGTAATCCAAGTCTAGACCATGCTTAGTAATAAGCTTTGATTGTTGACTTAGGAGCATATCCCTTTTAGTATAAACTTAGTCATTATCTGTGATTTCGACAAAGCAGACAGGAATAACGGCTAGTTGGACATGATGCCCAAAGGCAGGGGTGTGTGCATTGTTGTGTCACCGGCAAGGGTGAGGGCAAGGGTGCACGTAATGTTGTCAGTGAGGGAGAGGCAGGGGGTGAGGAGGCACCTATCGATGTTGTCATGTCATAAGTGGCACTGTTGTATCATGGGTCACATTGTTGTCATGTGTGAGGGTGGGGTAGGCAGGGACAAGGCACAAGCGAGGCACCGTCATCGTCGCATTGTTGTTGTTGTTGTTGTTGTTGTTGTTGTTGTTGTTGTTGTTGTTGTTATTGTCATATAAAGGATCATCAGTGAGGGAGATGGAGTGTGCATGGACAAGCACAATGACAAGCACCACAGCACATTGCGTTGTCCAATGCACGATGATGAGAGTAAGTGAAGGACACACCAATGAGCACATTGTTGTGTGTGAAGGGAAGGGTCAGTGGGAGACAACAAGGTACCATTGTTGTCACAAATGGAGAGTGAAGCCTGTGGCCTCCTTGGGAGTGGCACTATGTGTCATGTAAGAAGGCCAAGAGCAAGAGCGTGCTTACTCAGGGCTGATTACATAATCCGGTACATCCACTCCCCTATGATTGAATCCACCCATCAACCAGTCTCTAAATCTAGAAATTCATTGAGACTGAAACCTTGAACACTCTGTAGGTAAATATTACTTATCTGATGAGCTTGAGGCGATGAGGAAGACTCTGAACGGCATGGGGACATATGGTGATGGAAGGGAAACAAAAGCGGTATGTTGGAGTCTGAAAATGTGATGTGACTTGCCACAACTCGTGATGCAATATCACATGACTTATTCTACCGATCCACACACCACGCCACTATCATCGCTGCATAGGCAACATCAACACACATCTGTGCGCACACAAGCATGCGGTTGTACACAGACATTACTGTCTGTGTATGTGCGCATACTCGCTCGCCCATCTGATGACAATGATGTGCCCCCACCTCGCTGACATTCCCCCCACATGTCAACGCAACAATGATGAGGATGCGTCGATCATTATGAAGGGCAAGACATGAGGTCCATGATTTCAATTCAATCCCCAGCAACAGTTCCAGTGAAATACCCCACCAGTTTCCCCGGATTGGGAACTGATATTCCATGCATAACAGGCTGAATCTTAGTGTGTTTTCCAATGAGTTTCAGCCCAAACATTCGGAACCACTCAAGACTCGTTCCAAATTGGATGGAATGAGATGGCTAGATAAGCACACGTAGTGTAGAGCACAAATATTTTTTCATTGGATAAATCCACTGAAACCAAAATTCAGTGAATCACTGAAAACAACGGCCTGCCTTTTCAGTGGAAAAAGTCAATGCATCTAGCAATTCACTGAATTATCCACTGAAATTCAGTGGATCCAGTAGCCATAGTGCAGTGCCGAGGTGGTCATTTGGAGCACACCCTAAACTGGAGAACTTTTCTATTGAAATAACAACCACTGATCTTTAGTTCATGCCAGTTTCATGTGCAATTTTTGGAGTGGTGGGCCTGTCAAGTCAACTATGGCACTGAATTCTGTCCATGGGACAAAATTGGATGTTGCCAACTCCTGGTTGTCGCATGTAACCCACTTTGAGCCCACCGTGACCTCTCACTCATTGATGGCCATCATGATTGGATGTATGACACATTACATGACTTCTGTCCTCACCTTGCAACAACTTGGACAAATGCTCGTGCACTTAGTCTACCACCACTGCCATCACCTTGCAGACTTCGAATAAAACCATGCAACACTTGCAGGCACAGTGATTGCCATGCTGACCCCGATGTGGTGCCACATGCCACTGGCATAATCTCCACTGGCACAGAGCAGGGGTTGTGTAACCTGAGAGGGATGTCAATGCTACATAGTACTTGGAGCTGTGGGGGACTCGGATGACTGAGATAGCACTGTGCATTCTCCAGCCCGCTGGCAGCCATGGGTGTCAGAAACTTGAAACGACTAAGTTAATTTACCCTCGTGTGACCTGAGGCCAGTTATGTATGTATATGAGTGCTGACTGGACCCACTTTCATACACTGGCAGTACAATACTAGTATGCAGACTTGGACTGTAGCTCAATACACCATGTGCCCTGGATGTTGCAAAACATTCCCCAATCCCACTCGACTTCTCCAGCACATGAGCCAGTCCCAGGGGCATTGCTATGCCAGTCAGCTTCACATTGAAGCTTCTGAATCTGAATCCCCCACCACCTCATCCCCACCTCTCAATTCAGATGCTGACTCGCCACAGCCGGACATCAATTTTCACGATGACTTGGATTGGATGGAAGTGGATTCATGCTTCGAATCTGCCGATAATATCCCTGAGAATCGTCATGAGCCCATGGAGGAAAACCAAGGCCACCAACCTCTTATAGAATTTTACCCTGGCCCGGGAGCCTCTGCAAATTATGGACGTTGCCACACGTTTATGGACACTTTCAATGCCGATCAATTCTCCTTGGAATGTGAAGACAATGCATTTTACCCCTTTGCATCAAAAAGTGAATGGAACTTTGCATCATGGCTAGCCAATTCTGGTCTGAGCATGGCTGCCATTGACAAATGCCTCTCTCTAGATGTCACATGTATCTCCACCTTACTGTTACATACCAGTACTGATGTGGTACTCTCAGATCAAATCACTTTCCCTTTTGTTCCTGTACCACGAAAACACTCAGAAAGCTCATTGAACTGTTGCCATCTGGCCCCCGATGGAAGTATCAGTCCATCAAACCTGAATCATCTACAACACGAGAACTACAACTATTCTATCGAAACCCCATTGAATGCCTGCAGCACATTATCCACTCACCTTCTCTCAACAGACAGCTTGAGTTCGTCCCAAAGAAGGTTTACTCTGCCGCAGACCATATGGAACGTGTATATACCGAATGGCTCACAGGCAATTGCGCATGGGAACTACAGGTATGTCTCTTCCCAGGTAGCAATTCAGTCGTTGAGCTGGCCTCTAGGATGCTCTGCCTGATGGTGCAACCCTCCTCAGCATTGTCCTTTCTTCTGATAAAACTCACATCACACAAGTCAGAAACCATCAAGCTTACCCACTATTGATCAGTTTGGCCAATATCATGCCTGACGTTCGGCGAAAAGGGACCACAAATTCCTACCTTCTCCTCACCCTTCTCCCCATTCCTAAATTCATTCACCCGAACAAATGACTGCACGGCGTACTGGCAGATCACTTACTTCATCAAGTCATTTCCATGCCAGTGGTTGTGAAGCCCCTCAAAAGGGCTGCTGCAATAGGTTGCATGATGAGTGACCCTCTCGGAAATCTGAAGCACTGCTTTACCCCCCTCATCACTTACATCGCTGATACCCCAGAGCAACGTGTCATCGCGTGCATTGCCAGCAACGCTTCGGCCATCACCATGGCCTTGTCAAAACAATTTGGTGATCCCATTTGCCATGAAGCCCACACCACATCCAGAACTTGTGCCCAACTTCTTGTGGTCAAAAAAGCAGTGTGTAGTTGCAACTTGTCATGCATGTCAGAAGTGGCAACTCAATGGGGTTTCATTACCCTGCTGGCTTGACTGGCCTCTTGCCAAGCCAAGCTCTTTCATTAACCCTGAGCTGTTACATTAGGACTTCAAGATGTCGTGGGACCATGATTGGAAGTGGTGCAGCTGGATGCTTGGCTTCCAAGAACTGGATTTTCATTTTTTGCTGGTGCAAACATGCACCAGATACCGTCACTTCCCCAATGGCATTATGTCACTCAAGCACACCTCAATGCAGCTACACCAGGAGGTTCAAAGGTACCTTATCAGTATAGTCGCTGGAGGCATACCACCGGGGGCTCTTGCTGCCCTTCACGCCTTGGCTGAATTTCACTATTGCTCTCAAGCTCCGGTGCTCATCAATACTAATATCGCCAAGATTACATCAAGTCTACAAGAGTTTCATGACAAGAAGGTGGCCCTTATGGACGCTGGTGCGTGCGGCAAGTTGATCCATTGGAATATACTGAAGCTGGAAATGATGCATGCTGTCGCACCCAGCATTCCAAGCATGGGCACCTTGTGCCAATGGTCAGTGGATATTACCGAACATACCGATATCAATGTCATCAAAGCCTGATCCTGCTCACACTGGAAACAACCAAGGCTATGATGAACAAATCTGCCGTTACCTCAATTGTCAAGAAAAGTGTTGACTCTTTATGCAGGCCACAAGCTTGCATGATGTTCACCTTTCTGGAGATGGCTCAGATGATGACTCAGACTCAGGTGACCCCTCCAGCGAAGCTGATCTATTACCAATTACTTTGAGCGATGTCGCGCACTCAGGGCTGGAAAATTTCCAGCTGCTCCTTGTCCCTTTTGAACATTCAGCTCATCCTCCACCACATTCTACCTGATGTCCAAGCCTTCCCTCACCAATATGACCGTCAATGGCACAGCTGAATTATATGAACTCCCTGATTTCAGGCCAGCCATTGTGGATTACTTGGAATGGCACCATCCCAATTTTACTCATACAATCGGACAGAGGCATCGGTGGGCTCCAAATTGCCCACTACCATTCGAGCGGATACAAATATGGTCTTATATGCGGATCCAGCTTTATTCCAGTTACGATGAGTGAACATTGTTGCCCTCCCAGGCCCTCTACACATCCCCATCCAATGCAAAATGGCCATTTGGCCATTACAACACTGCGATCATTTCCAGCGACAGCAACATGGACTGGCCAAAAGATGGACTACAAGGTCAGAGTACCTTGTCGTCATTTTTCCCACCACACTAATGCTGGCCTTTCAAAGGTCACGACGTTGTGCAGCTTCGTTTGATATTTAGACCCATCTGGAATTCACAATCAGTTCTACCAGACACTTTCTTTGCATACATGCAACATTTCATCATCACTTTGATAGATCTGTCTGTAGGAATGCACGTGCTCAAGCATGCACTATGGAGTACAGGGGAGCGTGTTGGATTTATTCCAGATTCAGCATGAAGGTGAATCCCCAACTTACTTTCTGCTCATCAAATGAGCTTTTGTCGTTGTTCTGGCTTAATAAGTATTGGACAAAAAAGTTCTTTTGTTCTTTAAACAATTCGCCTTGACTACCAATTGGGAAAGGATCTATTATTGTTAGTAGCTGTGTTTTGGATATGTAGTTGTGCCATCTGAAGGTTGATGTCAACGCTCCAGCGCCACCACCTTCCAACATCCTAATCCCCCTCCATCTGATGCCCATATTATTATGCCTCTTGCACCCCAATTTCTCAGCATGCCACTTATAGTGAAATCATCGTCGATACCTCGCCAAGTCAAGATTGTTGACGTGCAGCACCTGAAGAACGATTTTCACTCAGAACTGGGCGACAGCATCTATAAGGAGGATGACCTTCAGCATACCAAGTACTGTGGTGATATCATTGCAGACTCCTGGTTTCCTGACGACCTGTTCACCAACTACAACATAGTCCCCAATGGTGAATTACTCAAAGAACTGAAGGGAATTGACGGGCACCCACTTTATGACCTGACACTGGCACAATGGAAACCGGAGTGTTTGCCTCCAGTCCTGTGGAAGGCGGGCTTTGAGAAGATCAGGCTCGCTGCAGGACAGGAGGAGAGGGAGCTTAGCACCTTCATGGGCACTATCATGGATGCTCTGCTCTACATCCACCGTGATCGTACTTTTCAACATTTGCCCTCCACTCCTTCCCCTCCTTCAAGTTTGCTCACCACTCCTCAGCATCCTCCCACCACTCTTTCTACTCTTTCTCAGCATTCGCCTACCACTCCTCAGCATTCGCTTACCACTCCTCAGCATTCGCCCATCACTCCTTGGCGTTCAACTACCACTCTTGCTCAGTATTCACCTACCACTCCTTCTGAGCATTGCCTTGCCACTCCTCAGACCCCCCTACTAGTATGGCTGCTACCTGCTCCACACATGCTTGACAGAGATCAGAGCCGGCTCTATCTCTTTACACAGACAACACTACTGCTCCTTCTGAACATTCTCCTACTTCTCTTTTGAACTTCCCTGCCAGTATGACTGCTTCCAGGCAGCTCCCTACCACTTTCTTTCCCACTGGCTCCCCTCTGAATATGGATGCTCCCTCACTAGCATATACTCCCACCATGCCTGTTCGACAGGGAACAGAGTCTCTCGGCTCACCCTCTCTATCTCTCGACACAAACGACACTTTTTCTAGCCCAACCACCGAATCTAGCTCAGGCACCTCCCTTCCAGAGTTAACTTTCCCATCATATGTGTCTACCTCGGGATCCACAACCCAATCTAATCAAGGACCTCCCCCAAGACTGTGGTCTGCCTGCTCAGCTACACAACCTCTCCTTGGTGCGAACTGCAAGCCTGACACTGTGCTCGTATGCCAACCTGCTGCAGGAACCGATCCAATTATCGAATGGGATGATGTTCTGATGACTATGGAGCTCACCTCTCAGGATGAATCACTTAATATCACCTCACAAGTCAAGTACAGCACACTTGCTGCCTTTGACACACAAGTTCATACACCCTCTGCTTCAATGCTGGCCGATATCATCTGTGAATGTACAATCGCACCAGTGGTGTATACTCTTGCTCATACAACCTACACAAATCCCCCATTCCCCTCCTCCATATCCTATGTGCAGCTACCTTCCTTCCATCCTGTTATTTGGGGTTGGACGACATGTTCGACTGCCATCTCCAGCCTTTCATCACTGTGGGCGACACCCGGTATTTCATTGTCGCCTGTTGCTTTGCAAGTAATGTCATTCGCGGTCGGGCTACAACCGTTTGGTTCGTCTCTGAATCCCCTTTGCTGGACAATGATCCAAGCAAGCTTTTTGTTATCAAGGACTCTTGGGTAAACATCAAGCATCAGTTTTCAGAAGAAAATATTATCAATTCCTTGTGCAGCATCCCTTGTGTCCCGGAAATACATGAATCCTGGACCGTCCAGAGGGATGGCAAGGATGACCGCACGTCGCTTCGCTGCCCCAATCACTTCATGTCCTATTTTCAACGGAGATGTGACGTTCATGTTTATCGACAACTCGTTCTGACTCCTGCTGGTCGCCCACTCATGCATGCCACGAATCCACTGGAAGTCATTACTTGTTTGCTTGATATTGTCTGTGGTGAGAACCTGTTTACCTGATGATATCATGACTGATTGAGAAGCAGCTCATAAAGAAATGTTGCACCATGGTGTCTTACATTGAGACATCAGCGACAACAATGTGATGATGTATGAAGTGCTGTGTGAAGATGGTGGTGGCGTTCGGGTCAGAGGATTGCTTATTGATTTCGACTATGCAATCAACATCAATGAATTACCGGTGGGTCCTGGTCCTAGGGATTGTACTGTGAGTCCATTCATTAATGTTTTCGGGTCATTTCTAATGCAAATATGTAGGGCACTCTGCTATTTATGACCATAGAACTTCTCTGTGCCACCACACTGATACAACACACTGTAACTCACGATCTCAAATCTCTTGTGTATCTGCTATGCTGGATCACTACCTGGTATAGCAGTCCATATAGCCAAACTCGGGATGACCACGATTTGCCCAAGGTCAAGAAATTGGTGATCGAGGGGTGGTATGCTTCTCCGCAGGATCTGGCAACTCTGGGCAACACCAAGCACAGCTGCATGTCATCGCCAAAAGCACTCATCGATGACATCACCCCGCACTACTCTGTCCTCTGTCATACCATTAAGGGACTTTGCGCCCTAGTCCATGACTACTATCTACGCCTTGAACTCGAAGCAGAAGGCAATGACCCTGAGGATGCCGAGTACCTTGCTGGCTCAAAATGACAGTGCTCTGGCTTTGATGAATCACCACAGCTAGATCATGACACTGTCATCAGCAGGCTACACTGCGCATGCAGGTTCCCAGGCCTGAAGAATGAAAGGGTTCTGAACGATGCCAACAATGAGTCTATCAACCAGCCATATTGCCTCCTCAAGCTGCAGCAAACACCAATATTCAGTAAAGACTCTCCCTGTTTGATCAGTAGTTATTCTTTTTCGACCCGGTTCAAGTTATCTAGTAAGGTTGTACACCTGGCTGGTGGCCGCTACTACAGAAAACAAGTAAGATTGCGTCAATTCCCTGGTATCATTTCTTCCGCCCTGTAACCATACCATGTGTCCTCATTCTTTCACTCACACATTTGTACTTTTTACTGGTCCCTATATTATTTATTTGTGCTAGGAGTTCATCTTCGTGGCCTTGGGTGATGGCACAACCCTCGGGCAGTCCAGAAGACCTTGGTCGTCAAATGGCGCTTCCACAGACACCAGGTGAAGGTGGCAAGTCACTTATGCAGGCCATCCAAGCTTTGGAAACCTACAAGAAGAAGGATCCTGCCAAAGGTCCGTTTTGATGGCTTCAATGTATTGTCCATGCGTTCTGACGTGTGGACTACAACTCCATGGATGCTGATGCATGACTGATGATGTCGATGTCAACATCGGTGATGTGCGCATGCGGATGGCCTAGTCGTTGTGTGGTTCAAGGCTGTTGGCAATGCTCTGATCATCAAGGAAAACTTTTACAAGATCACAGCCGGCGTGAACCGATTTCAGGTGGTAATTCAGTTTTTGAGGAAGGGGTTGTTGGGGTGGAAGGTGGGTGAGCCCTTGGTATGTGGTCCTCCTTACTTTGTTGCTTCTCTTGTCCTGCTTCAAACCTTTTTTCCCTTGACCATGATTCGCATAATGACATGAGCTGATACTGTTCTCGATTTGTTAACAACAGTTCACGTATGTCAATTTGGCATTTTCACCTGTGCCCGACGATACAGTGTCCAACTTGTTCAAGGTATGACTCTGGGCCACTGATGTCATGCTGGCTCGCTGAGACAATGGCATATCGAGCAGTCATCTGCAACAGATGAACATCTCATCATGAATTATAGGTCAACCATGCTATTTCTCCCGCCCTTGTCGGCTCCCCTCAGCAACATGACATGTGGCACATGCCACCAGCAACCTGGATGCTGGCAAGGACAGGTAATAACGACAGTGAGGATGATGGTGCATGCGATACACCACCACCACAGCACTGCCTGCCATTTCGCCAGGCAACGATGACAGCCCAAGGAGCTTCCCCAGTCTTACCATCTCCCCAAACAATTGTCTCATCACGATCAGCTATGAGACCACAGCTTTATATACTGTGTATGCCAAGGTCAAGTTTACCAGTATAGAGGTTGCGGTCACGCTCCAGCACTGCGCACACGGTCAGGACGAGTGCCGTGATGACGCCCGTGAGCCCAGTGGGTGGCAGGATTGGCTCGGCCACTGTTACCCCTGTTACCCCTGTGCCCATTACCCCTGTGTTGGTTGATGCGGGGGCAATGCCATCCATGCCTCAAATGCAAGCGCAGACTCTGTTCAAATCAGCAAACCACCCTTTTTCCCACAGACTGTCACGGTGATGACAGTGCGCCACAATGCTGTCACAGTGACATATTGCTGTGCAACACTGTACATAACATCAGGGGTTTGCTGATAAGTTGACGCCTTCGTACCCAGGCAGTGTTGCACCCTTTGTGAGGATGAAAGAAGAGGAAGGGAATGATTCACCTCATAAGTATTCTGATTTGCATTTTATTTGTTTTATTCTGGAAGGTGGCTCATTTAATGACTAACCACAGGGCCTTCTCCCATCTCGACGTTCATCTTGAGACCGCTCAATAGGTCGGTTAGTCTCTCATCCACATGCATACATCAAACCAGTGGTTCTTCTGTTACACCTCCCGTGATCCCCCCATTGGACTTGAAACCCAAATTCAAGGACCAAGCATTCTTGATGACACCAACATCACTCAACTCGTGTGGACTGCTTGATATTGTTGTGTGCGATGATGACTCTGTTTCGGACAAGAGAGAGAGTTTCATCACTGCATGGACAGGGGCAGGTAGGGAGAGCAGGTATTCTTTCAGGCAAGAGGAATTCTTCATTGACGCAGAAGAAGGCTTCAGACATGACTCTGATGGAACCATCCATGCATTTGATCTTGCCTCCTCGATGACAACTCAGACACAGCGCCAGCGCCCCTCCCACAACCCATATCTGAGAGCGCCTCCAAACCAGTCAAACCTCCCATTCCCACACATACCATTATGCACCCTCATTCGGCATCATGTTCATGTTCATCTCCATCTTCCTATAATAACCCGCCTGGACCGCAGAGTTCGGATAACCAGTTCCTGGCTAATCCATATCCTCACCCCCATCATCCAACTCCTTTACCTACAATGCACCAGTCATGCCTGGGTGTGAGCGCACTGAGTATGCAAGACCTCAGTAGTACCTCCATCTCCGCATCATCCTCTTTCATCAACTGGCGCTTTGCACCATCTTCATTATACCTACCCCCCGCCTTGGAACGCAAGTCTGCACACAGAGCCAGAACACAGCAGCCACTCAAACGCATGGACACTGTCCAGGTCCTCTTCTGGCTCAGCTTCATCGCGCCGTGGTACTGGCTTATTGGAGGATGGCTCGTCACTGCCAAGCCACTGTCGTGAGGGACCCCCCAGGGTCGGGGTACAGCAACAGGTACCACCACCATGCACTTGATATGGGCGGGAGCACACTTCCACTATGGATGAATACGAGCAAGAGCATGCAGAGTTTTGACACAATCCAGATGCACCACGGCCCGGCTATCCATTTGTCGCGTCATCGGTATTGAGTTTGACGCCGCCCCCACCACCACCACTGCCATATCAGAGTCACAGATGGACGCTGGGGACAGTGGTGTTTATGCCCAAACCAGTCTTGGTGAGGAGCAGGGTGGTCATGGTCCACTGTGTGCTTCTCTCCTGATGGCAACAAACTCGCCTGTAGAACTGGCTATGATGACCGCATGTATGATGTTGAGAGCAGGACACTCCTTGGGGTGGTATACATGTAGCAAATATCATTGTTTGATTCTGTCAATAACCAGGTAATGATGCCCAGTAGACGTAGTTCAGTTTTCACACTTATCTTGTCCCTCCTAGCAGATAGACTGACTGAGCCTGTAGTGCAGTCAATTACACTGGTCTCCCGTCCACCTTCGTCTTTCCAGCTTCTGGACAATGATCTTGAGGTGAGCATTTTCGACTTCATATCACAATGTTCATCTCATTTATTGAAGCTCAAGCTTACAAACCATCTGATCCACTTCAGGTTCTCTCGCAGCCAACTCCTACCGTGTTTCTGCAATGGGAGACGCAAATCCATGTGAAAAAAAGCTCACTGGATGTGCGGGGTAAAACTTCCAACCTAGGGTACATTAGACCACAACACCTCACAACAGTTTCTGGTCTGATTGTTATTCTCAAAACAGTTTTTTCCCTCTCCACCACCTCCTTTGTTCACTTGCAAGACAAGAGCTTCATTGCATGCTCTGTCAACCAGCCATGACTTGTTTATCAACCATGGCCTTCATCGTGCTCTTGTTTCTAATCCTCTCGCTTGCCTACGTTACCCAATCCTACTGGTACATCTCAGCCCCTGGGGCCAGCTCATACCTATCTACAGGTAATTTACTGGTCAAGGGATAGGAGTGTGTGGATCAGACTTCCCACCACTGTATGGTCACATCCACACGACTCGGACCCTCACACAAAGCTCAACCTCTTTTACATGGGCGATTCTGATCCATTCTATTTGCTTGCTGTGGATGTGGTGATCGCCATCCTCGGTTCACCAGAAGAGCATGATGCCACTATGGGTGTGCCAAACTCGCAGCTACACAATGGCGATTGGGGACAATGCGTAGTGCCAATATCAAGGTTGATCCAGAACATGCAAGAGCAGGGGGGTCTTGGGACAAGTGTCTGGTCGGGCTCTACTATGTAAGCGATTGTCCTTCAAGGCTTCTTTCCACTTCCTACTTCATCGGCAGGCTGTTGTCTGTTGTGCCAATCAACAAATCCGTGTCTGTTCAATCGCATGACTGACAAGATATCAAAGTCTTTTCCTGTTGATCCTGCATGCTTATTCTTCTAGGTGAAACCCAACTATCCATATCAATCTTCACATGCGTGTTGCTCTTTCTTCGTAACTTGAAATCAATGCCATCCTCTTGCAAAAAGTAGGGATTGCATGCACACCCTGAGAAGCACTGCGTGCCATCACAGAGGGTCCCTTTATTCTCCATTCCCTTGGCCTGCAATCTCGACGCTAGGCAAATGAAGGCGGATCCTCTTGTCCCACACTCCCTTGAATTGATCACATCACACCCACCTGTCCTCCATTCTACTAGTAGATCTGCAATGTGGGCTTCATCATCCCGCCGTCCTCACATGGTCATATCTGTATTGCACACATCAATTGGGGCACAAGGCAAGCATGTTCAACTTGGTGTATGTCAACGACATGGCGAGTGTTCGGTGAGCATGTTCGGGTTCGCTTCGTCTTATGCACTCACTCACCGTGACTCTTCTATGCTGCCTGGCATGTATGCCTTGAGAGCGCGTCCGTTGTCATTGTGACACCTGGGCTGGATGTATATCTGTGCAACAGTCTCTGGGAAAGACTTGGGTAGATGGACGGGTCTGGTGAAGAATTCATTGGTATGTGGGTATTTCACAAGTACTTCAATGGTGAGGAGGATACAACAGTCCCTTGATGAAGAGGAGAGAGATCGGGTTTACATCTCAGAGTTGTGACCCTGACTGTGAGGTTTGGGTCATGCAATTCATCCTTCTTGTGGGGTTACTCGGGTTTGTTGGCATTGTGTACATAGATGGCGATGGTACCGATTCATCCATAGACATACCTCATTACACAGTGGGTCTAAATCGAGCTAGGTCAGCAGGGTACAATGTGATGTGCTTCCTCAATGAAGGATTGACATTATGACCCTACCAGTTGTCACACAAGTGACATGTAGTGACAGTGATCACAGTTGTCCATCCTCTATTAATACACAACGGCAACAATGACAATGCGACGACAATGCCTCGTCCTCGTCCTCATCCCCCTACCATCTCATCCCTCTATGTGACAACGACAGGACATTGACGACACAGCATTGACGATGACACACAACAACAACGGCATGTGCAAGTGCCACATGGCCCAGCCAGCGTGGACGGTGATGACACACCGGCCCACATGCCCTCACCCAACAACGGGATGACAACAACAACCACGACAGTGCAACGATGCCAACGTCCTCACTCTCACCCTTGTCCTCACGCACCCACAACGCCCCCCCTCTCTCTTGTCTTCACCCACCTCACGACAACAATACGATGTTGCCCTTATCTCACCTGTCCTCTCCATCCCCCTTGTTCCCGTGCACACACAATCTCCCCCCCTCTCTCATCTTCATTTACCTCACAACGACAATATGACGTTGGCATGCCCCCACCTCTCCCCCATCCTCTCCCTCCCCCTTGTTCTCACACACCCACAACCTCCC
>JBBPOD010000296.1:0-21887 GCA_038091255.1 Tylopilus intermedius | reverse complement strand
TCATTTCGATGTGCTCGAGTTCGACCTACGACCACGTGGTCGACTTTGAGTGGTACCTTTCTGTTCTTGTCGACCTTGCGTACATCTCGAATGTGGACATTGGCGCACAGATTCGCGATCAGCTGGTGGACGTCGTTGGTCGTGTGAGGGCAGCACGAACTTATGCTGTCAAGCTAATGGTCAAGATCTTCTCCGACGAGACTCTCTTGCTGAATGCAGGCGAACCAAGCAGCTGTTCCGAGATTTTATGGGCCGCTGCATGGATATGCGGAGAATTTTGCGAGTGCGTGTTGCATTTGCATCTGCATTTGTCTACTGATTCGGAACCGTCCACAGCGAGTTGCTGGCACCGGAGGAACTTTTGCCATACCTCCTCCATGAGAATGTTGCCTACCTACACCCCGACACTATTGCAGTGTACATCCAAGCCGCGAACAAGATTTTCGGATACTGGGCCACGGAGGCTGCTCAACAATGGACGCATGACCTCTTGGACAAGGTCCAGAGCGCTGTCGAAGCCATGATCGAGCAAATGGAAGAGTTTGTCACCAGTCCACACATCGAGGTACAGGAGCGGGTAAGTCCTCCGTCGCGAGTTTTACGCCGAAATCCTAACATCCCAAACCCCACAGGCTGCCAACATCCTCCAATTGTTCACGTTCATCAAGCACGACCTCACAGCGTTTCGGCCCCGAGGAGAAGACGGGATGGCGGACACAGTGGTCTCCAGTTTCGATCCCATCGCTGAACTGAACTTCCCGAAGAGCTTGTACTTGATTCGGCCGCTGGTGTCGTCGTACGAACTTGGACCGGTGGCGCCGGCTGCTCAGGCGAGCGTACCCGTTCCAGAAGGTCTTGATCTCGATGCCTGGATCGTACCGGCGATGCAAGAACCGCTTATCGACGACGAGAGCCCACGGGTCGAGAAAAAGGTCAAGAAGAGCAAGAAAGGAAAGGACAAGGAAACGCCAAACCGGACCAAGGCCAAAGGCGGCAAGAAGAAGCGCAAGGAGGATGCAGACGTGGAGGAGCCCGTGCCTCAAGAGCCTGAGGAGACGGCGGAGGAACGCGCCGAACGGGAGCGGGTCAGTGTGCAGAGTGGCTCTTCTGCGCGTGTTGTATCTGACGCCGTCTCTGGATTGCAGCTCAAAGTAGAGCGGTTAGAGAGGATGAGAGAGGACCCGTATTATATCACGGACGACGCGCGACCGCCGAGGTCGGTTGTGGACGACGTGGACGCGATACCGGTAGTGCGGCTGGACGATCTGCCGCCGCCGCTGCCGAAAGGTGACGTTTTGGCCACCCTTGTCAGACTCTCACACCGCTGATGCGGCACGCGCGTTCTCCAGAGGAGCCGCGTCTGTTTGCGCTCCGCAGCGACATGTCTCGGTCTGCGCCACCTCGGTTCGTCGTGGAGAAGCAGGGGGAGATGCCCGAGGGTGCGGTGTCCGAGCCGCCGCGCCAAGAGTCTACGCCGGTCTCACGACAGCAAACGCCGAGTTTGTTCGACCGAATATCAACACCGCCGCCGGCGTTGCCATCGTTCCAGCAGTACGAGGTCCCGGGCGAGGACACGCGGGCGAGTACGCCCGAGCCTATCAAGGTCACACGGGCCAAGAAGAAAGGTCCGTTGTCGACCAAGAAGAAACGGACGGTCAATCCAGACGATTGATGGTCTGCGAGTGCACGTGGAGCAACTGTTCTACATGGTATACATTCAGGAGATGGGCATGCCTGGCCTGCTTACAATACTGCCTTGTGCCTCGTTTACGCAGATATGATAAGGTTCAATGGAGTCCGAGATGAGTGAGTACGGTGGACAGAGAAAGGAAGAAAGCAAACACACAGCCAAGACGATGTGGTTGTTAAGTACGATGTCCCCTGTCCCTCTTTTTCTTCATTGTTGATCGTCCTCGACCCGTTCTACGGAGTCGACGATCTCGTTGACGAGTTCTAGCGTGACACCGGGTATGATGCGTTCTGCCTCCGTGAACGCTCGTTGCAGCGCGCTGAGTGCCACCCGTGCTTCTTGTGTCGAGACACGAGGAAATAACTGAAGAGAGAGCGCATGAATTACAGTGGGCGTGACAACATTCCTCACTGGCACTCACTGAGGCTATGGCAGGCAAGATGACCGAATCGAGCATAGTGGTGTCCGGCAACTCATCCTCCTCCTCGGCGTCCCGCTTGTGCTCGACGACGCTCGCATACGGGCTGTCGTAGTCGTCGTCCGACGGTACCCGCGCGTGCGCCCGAGGCGTTGCTTCCTGTCCATTGCTGGACACCGGGCCGCCGCTCGGCATGTGCCGCACAGTCGCTTGCTCATACGAGCGCGCCGACTTGGGCGATGTCGGGAGCGGTGGGAGGTCGCCCTTGGCTGACGCGCTCGAGGCGCGCTTGGCCGAGATAGAGGACGTTGCCGTGTCCGCACGTCCTGTCCCGTCCATCTCCCACGTCAAGGGCGGTCCCGAGACCTTGATCGAGTTGGTGCGCCCGATCGTCCGTCCGGCGTGTCGAACGGTCCCAAAGTCCCACAGGTCCTCGGGATCGGTGCTCGCAGACCTACACGGAAGGTGTTAGGATGGGTATAGGGGACGGTGGACATCACGTACTGGTCCTGAATCACGGCTTGTTCCTCTTCTTCTATCCGTTCTCCTCCCTCAGCTCTCCACCGCTCGTGTCGCTCGATCAGTTCCGTAAGGTAGCTGGTCTTCTTGGCCACCCGCACGAACTTGTGTTTGAGGAGTTCGCGGGCAGTTGGACGCTGTTGAACTCAGGTCATACAAACCCACGAAACAAGAGAGGACATGACACATACATCGCGTGGATCCCGTTGTAGACAATACGCCACGAAATCTCTAAACGGCTTAGAAAAATGACTGTCTAGTTGAGGTGGAGGGTTCTTTGGAATGAGGAAAAGAACCTGGGAGTGGTCTTCAGTGCACTATTCGTTGGTAGATCGTCAGCACGCACTTTCATGGGATGTAATTCTGCATACGGCGGTTCGCCCTTTGCAAGCTCGATGGCGGTGATTCCGAGACTCCAAATGTCCGCTTTGTGATCGTATCCACTCTGTTTGATCACTTCTGGCGACATCCAGTATGGTGTACCCACAAAAGTGTTCTTCTTTGCGGACAAGGTCCCAGAAAGCTGTCCAGAGACACCAAAGTCGGCTAGCTTGACGTCTCCCGTCGCAGATAGCAGGATGTTGGCAGCTATACAAAGCCTTCATACACGGCACTGGAAACTGGGCCTGTAAAAGTACCTTTGATATCACGATGAAGCTTTCCTTCTGTATGAAGATAGTCCAGTCCGCGAAGCAACTCGCGGACGATGATGGCAATGTACTCTTCTCTGAACACGCCGGGTTTCATCTAGTCACTCGCTCAGTAGCCGCTTTCCATCCAGATGGTGATCATACCAGATCGGAGCAGGAGCCACCCGAACAGTACCTGCGTACCCATGTGAACAAACGAGCGACGCCATGACAGAATAACATACTCCATGACTATCCAGAGATGCGCTCCCTTGAGAAATGAACCATGGTATCTTGCATGAAGAAGCGTCAGACGTCAATCTCATCCGATCCGCACACGGGGGACACAAACACGATCGAACGAACTTGGTTACGTGGGGAGAGTCCAACTGCGACAGGATTTGTATTTCCTGCTGGATGTCCTCTATCTCGTCTTCTGCGCTTTCGAGGTCAATGATCTTGATGGCGACGGTTTTCTGGGTCCTCTTGTCGTACCTGGTGGGCGTCGCATGTGAAGCGAGACGAGGGGACACGAGAGGGAGACGCACCCTTTGAAAACCTCTCCAAAGGAACCCTTGCCTGAGGAACGCATGCGTCGTCTGCCACTCGCACGGCATCACGGAAACGTACCGATCCTGTCTTGTTTCACGTATAATTCCTCTGGGTCTTGATGTCCGGTATCCTAGAACGATCCGATTAAGATGCGCATATGGCTGAGCTCGTAGAGTTGTGCCCACCATGGTCTGGTGTGCGTGAGCGGGGTTGTTGAAGGTTGAACGCGTGGTATTCAATTAAATGCCGTCAAAAGAGCAAGGGTATCGATAATCGCAGGGACGACGTCGAGGAGAAGTTGAAAGGGCAGACTCAGCGAGGTTGAACCAAGTTGTTCATCCTGCACTTGCTTGTTTTGTCATTTTCAAGTCGTCAGCCGCTCAACGGCCACCGTGACTCGACAAAGATCTATTTCGTTGGCTAGCGACAGCACGCCAACTACCAACGTACAAGTATGTACCCCCGGCGTTAATCACGCCTAGAAGAAGTACCTCACATTAGAATAAATATTACGAGCACGGATCAGTGTTTTCACGTCGTCCGGGATATTCGTCCGATACAGAGATTATTGTCCGTTTACAACACGCAATGATTTGTGAAACACAAAGAAAACGGTTATACAGTCTTGCGATGTTCCTACATCACCGTAAAGATCGTCAGAAACGGAGAGGCCTGAGGTGCAGACATACAGGCGTGTGTGTGGTTTCGTGATCGACGTGGACAAATGCTCGTTCGACATTTGGCAAATCTTCAAGTTTATCTTGGAGTTGCTGGGATATATCATGTGCTTTCCACAGGGGCGTCGCGGCATCCATGACGATGTCGACCTCAACGAAATAGTCCTACGAAGCGGTCGTCTACACGTGTGAGAATACATCCCGGAAATAAAACTTACCGGGCCACTATGATAAGCACGGACAGTATCGATCTTGTCTATATCGGAGCTAAATGTCATGGCCTTATAAATGACGAGTTGAATAAACTCGTTGGGTGCCGATTTTCCCGCCAGGAGGCCAAATTGCCCGTAGATTGTGTGTACCCATGCCGCGATGACACCCGTAGCTATCTGAGAACAATTGTCAACGCAAGACCAGATCACCTTGGAAGCCCTTACCAGGATGCCACCAACAGGGTCCAACCACCATTGCAATCGGCTGCCAGCAGCAGACATGAGAATACCTAGACAACATCAGAGAGCAAGACAAGACGCAGAAACGAAAATGGCAAACCAAAGCCATTGATGAAAATGTCATTTCGGTGATCCTCCCACAGGACATGTACTTGGCTAGACTTGCTGCGAAGGGTATGACAATACAGAAAGAGCATAATCTTGACCCCTGATGAGTGATTGATTGTAAAAGAAGAGTCAGTTGCGGTTGGGGTCGTTGATATCTCAATCACCTAGAGCCCCCGCGACTGCTAGAAGGGCTGGAAGGTCAAAAGGTTTCTCAGGGGCTGGTGACAGCAATGACCGAACGGACTCGACAACGACGACTAGGTTAACCGAGGACATCCTGCAGGAATTAAGCGAGTGAATAAGGGGAACATGTGATCCACACGAACAGGGAGCCTTGGGAACAGAATGAACATAAGCGACTTGGAAGAGTTGGGGTGAGAATCTCACCGTATACAATGTTACCGATGGTTTCCAGACGGGCACCTCCCACAGGCCATTTGTTGATGTCCATTTTCTCTGCTTTCCGATGCAGGAGATATAGAAAGAGGTTGCTTCCAAAGTCGAAGCAAGCGTCAATTCCCGTAGCGATCAAGGAAAGGGAGACGGAGGATATGGCAGCATAGACTACGCGATGATAAATCAGGACACCATTAGAAATAAACGAGAAAGCGCACGTTGAAGGACGCAAAGAGCGAAGTTTGCGACAAGACTTGCCCAGACAGCGATTTTGATCTGGTTTGGAGGCAGCCTAGGTGAGGTATACACTGGTTAGGGAAAATAAGTAAACCCACCGAGAGGCGAGAAGCTTCTTCAAGGTTCTTGGCTTCTCTTGTATGATCGTCCATTGGCTTCAAGAGCGAACGGATAAGCTGTTGGTGTGAGAATGTGGGTGGTTGGTTAGAGGCTGGAAAGGTAGGCGCGTACGTTGTTCTGCTTTCTGTGATACGACTCGAGAGATTTGCCACACTTGCGACGACGGCGCAACTGGGAGAGTTCCTCGTCTGTTTTGAGCCCGACACGAAGGGTGTAGGGGTCAGATTCTGGTGAGTGGGGCTCCATCTCTACGTCGCTCCTGCTTACGCAGGCGAGGTCGGGGGCCTGTATGGCATCATCAATGCGTACGCAAGGTGCTTTGGGGGTAGAGATGTACCAATTCTGTGGACGTTGAGGTGGAGTGGGCCATTGCCAGACAAGAAGGGATTAGGGCACCGCGACAAACTTGGGAGTTTTTAACATTTCTTGTGTTTGACCTATTTCTGTCTCGGCGGCCGTACTAGTACAGCTTCCAAAGCGTAGAATTTCGACTGGAATCTGCTTGCTACCAACGACGTGGAAAACTATATCGCCGAGGGGTGTTCTTCACGGAGCCATGGACGAATCGCTGACGCTCCTGCTACTCGTGTTGGTGGTGCTCGTGTCAGTACATTTTCACTGCATTATGGGTTGGACTGACTGCGAGACCAGTGTTTTCAGTCTTGGCTGGTGCCTGCTGTCGTCGTGCATGGGCTATGAGCTGCGCAGGCTGTTTCGAACTCGAACTCGGTCACGACTCAAACGGCCAGACATTTGGGAGATGGAACGCATGCGTGGTCCTGGCATTCGATGACGTCGTTCATCGAATGCCAGCCACCCTCCTCTCCACTATATAAACCCGCCCTCTCCCTCTCTCCCTTCCTCACCCCCCTTCCTTCTACTCTCTCTCTTCCCTCCTCCTCTTCTCAGCCCGTATTTATAAAAAATCAATCATCCTACTCCCACTTGCGTCTTGTGTACATTTCTACCATGCGATTCACCCTCGTCTCCGTGGCTCTCCTCGCTCTCGCTCATTCCCTCGCCCCCGGTGTCTACGGTGCCCCCGCTGCTCCAGCGGTCGTCGGCGACGCTGCTTCCCTCCTCGCCGATCTTGTGGGTGCGTAATTCGTACCCCCTGGAACTTCATTTGCTGATCCAGCGCGCAGACTCTGTGGAAAACTTGTTAGGGAAACTCGGACTAGACCTGAAGAACTCTCCCGCTGCTGGCGCTCCCCTCCTTATCAGAGCAGTGACTTCTCCCGCACTCTCTGGATCGGCGTCCTCGGCAACACACTCCCCGACGACGACGAACGCTGGTTTGCCAACGACCGCCGCCAGCAACCCGTTTGGCGTGTCCTCCCAAGCCAAAGCGACGCCGGTGCCTCTTTCCCGGTTGCGAAGACAGCTGCCAGTGCCGACACTGTCTCTTCCAACCGCCGTCATCGCGAGCGCCCTCTCGCCAGTGGAGTCCATCCTCTCGTCCATCATCGCCGGTTTACCTAGCAAAGTTGAGTCCGCGTTGAACAAGCCCACAAGCAGCAAGCAGAGCCCGAGTGCTAGCCAAGCCTAATGGTAAGATTCCACGCCGAAACGAGCTCTCTAGTCAATTGTAGATCTTGTCACCTTGAGGAAATGGAGTTGGTTGATTGCATCCCTCGAGTGAATTGTCGCAAGTTTATAAGTCGCCTTGGACATCGAGTTCGTAAACGGTGATTCTACCAAAAAAGTCTGAACTCTTTTCAAAGACGAGTCTCATGCACTGGATCCTATCTCGCCCCTCTCTGGGTAGCTCGAATATCTGACGTCTATTGGCGTCTTCCGGGTGAATATGGGTCCATGTCGTCCACACTGGTTGTGCACAAGTTACAGCAACCTCTAGTGCACACTGCGTACCGACGAATCCTCCTTGAAAAGTCAACACGATTCTCCGCGGGAGTACAGCTTCTGGGAATACTAATTGGATAGACTGCGGAAGACCCTGATTGACCAGTCAGTCGGTCGCGATCTTATCTCGTGCTGTATCGTACCTGTTGAGATGTCCAGCATGTCTCTGGATTGCCGTCCGTCAGGTTCCTTTTACCGGCCGTCTTGTCGAGCATTGAGCTGACTCTAGTAGCCTGGTCTATCAATCCATGGTCCCACGTCAGCGCAACATGACTGACTTGATCTTCGTATCCGAGGTTATGAGCGATCTCGACATGGCCTGGCTGTGGTATAAGGCTGCTGTGTAGCCTGTGCGTGGGAACTTGGAGCATACCATATAACCCGATCATGACGTTTGGTTAGTTTATCTCTCGAACCGTCATGCCTCCCAATCCGAGCGCTACTGTGCCCTCATGGCTCGCTCAAGCCCGTGACGCTAGCTACCAACGCGCCGTGTTCGTTGAGCTATCCAAACGAGAGAAGGAACGCGCGAGCTACCGCAATACGCCTCCCACCAGCTCAAGCACATTCCTTTCGCGCAAATTACTTCCCGGGAAATCCACTCCGTCGCAGGCAGAGAAACCAGACCGCACCCAGTATTACTCTGTCGCGATCGGTCGCGATCCCACAAACCGATGGGGCAATCGCTACTCCAACATCGAACCGTACGATCGCACGCGCGTTGTAGTAGGCACTGCCGACAAGGCTTGTCTGGGTTGCGGGGAGGGAACAGGAAGATACTTTAATGGGAGTTGGGTGAGGGAGTTGCACGGTCAAAAGCTGTGGATCGCCACGCAAGCCCCACTGCGGGACACTGCACACACCTTCCTCACCGTCCTCAGCCAGCCCATAGGGTCATCATCGGACGCATCGCTCCCACAAGGGGGTCGCGTGCGCACCGTTGTACAGCTGACGCTTAACTATGAAAAAGGGCGCATCAAAGCGTACCCGTACTTTCCGCTCACTCCTGGGGAGTCGATGACGATCGTACCCGAGTCTGGCATGGACGCACAACCGTTTGTCGTGACGTTGGTGGAGCAGACGTCGATCGAGGATGCAAACTGTACCCAGAGCAAGCTATCCTTTGTCCCACAGGGCGAGAGTCCATCGGCACCCTTCATCTTCACCCACATGCTATATACCGCATGGCCAGACCATGGAATCCCGCAGGAGGAAGATCAAGCAAGCTTACTCAAGTTTTTGCGGTTGGTAGACAAGGTCAACAGGAGTAGAGACGCTGGCGGAGGTGATGACGCTGACCCGCCGATCATGGTCAATTGCTCTGCGGGGGTGGGCAGGACTGGAACGTTTATCGCACTGTCGTCGCTGCTCCGCTTTCACAATCTTTTGGACGCGAGTTCACCCTCTCCCTTTGATCCTGCCGCCCCAGCGCCTACCAGCCCATCGCTATTGGGTCTGCTGACACAACCCGATCCAGTCGCTCAGGAGATTGATGCCTTGCGGGAGCAGCGGCCCGAGATGGTGCAGAGAAACGAGCAAGTCGCCTTGATATATCAGATACTGGAACAAGCTTTTTTGGATAAGTGACGTATTCGATGCAAGTGATACATTATTGTTGAATGGCTTTTGTTCTTGGATCTACTGCCAGTGGTCTGTATAATGATATCATACCATAGATTTGATACCTTGCACGCTGCCAGTCCCCAGATTATATATGAACTGGAAGAGGTAATGAACTAGCATTTATCATGCATGGTATCCTGGGCGTGCAGCAAAAGTCATTCTACGTTACTGAATAGTACCTCATCTCCTCTTCGGCGATGATCGCCAACGTCCGAAAGTCATTCTTTGCTTCAGCCTCGAGGAAAGGGTATAACCCGGTGTCCCGGTACGATCTCGTGCATTAATGGCATCTCCAAGCTTGCGGCGGGCATCGAAATCGATGAGTACCGCCTGTCCATCGTGATGTTGGTCGGCGTAATATCGTTGTGGACATAGCCCAAACTATGGACTCGGATGTGTTCGAACGCCGTCGATAATCTCCGACATCTGTTCCCGGGCCCCCACTGGTCCCTTCTCGTTCGCGCTACATCACTTCGAAGAGGGATGTATAGTAGCGCTCGAGGCAAATTCGCCATCACTGCTGCGGGTTGCATCGTGTGCTCGTCAAACATTCCCCACGCCAGCACGTCTTCAAGTTCGCGCTGGTGCCCCGGAGTCGACATTGTTGGAGGGCTCTACTGGAGAATCTGTGGGAGATCCTGCATGATTACCATCCTGCAGTCAACTCCTACCAGTGACTAGGCTTTTGACACGGCTTGGCTGCGTATTGCCATTCAAGTTGTACCCTTCCAGTGTAGTATGTACCTGATATACAGAGTCAACCCCCGAGTCAATAGCGCAGAGTGACTCACATTAGATGGATAATTATAAGCTCATTCCAGTGGCCGGAACCAACAGTAGCTTGAGGCAGTTGTGGGATTCCTGTGTGGCGCCAAGAGCCTAAATCGTTTTCATGTTCACAGGGAGTAGTAGATATGATGGTGACTGGCGCTCGGCCAGCGTATAATGATGCGGCGCCAAAAACATGTAGCCATGTGCGCTTATGAGCGGCGGAGATAAAATCAGCTTCGTACTTGGATCAGGCCTTACCAGAGAGGTAAGAAGCCCCATGGATGAGGTTTTCGTCCTGCCATCGTCACCGTCTCACTGGCAGGCTTTTGTGATAAATGTCGCACGGTTGCGGTGAGATACTTTGTCACAAAATGGTGTCCATTGGCTGACTCTGAATCGTTCTAATAATTACCGACAGTCCCCTGTAACCCTGTTCGTGGCGTTGCGAGCGTTGATGTGAAGGTCCTCGTATTCTCAAGACGTACTGGTCCCATGGGAACAAAGTCAGCCGCGTTACGAGTGACCCTGTCACTGAAGGGCCTGCGCAACCCGGTCTGGACTAAGCTCGTAGCAGCATCTCGTAGCGGGGCGCGACGACATGGGCAACTTCCAGTGGCGCGCCGCTACGAAAGTGGAACCGTCCCACAAGTCACGACCACCCTATCTGCATCAATTATCACTGGCATATCAAGCGCAAGACTGTGTGGGACTTAGCGAACAAAGAAACTCGGACACACCGCACCCGGCGCTCAGATCATCACAGGCTTATTAACTGGAGTCTCTCGCACCGCTGGAGATGCTTCTGTTTCCTTCCGCTAGAGATTCACTAGGACCTGGATCCCGGTCGGACGAGTACTAAGGCATGTCGTTGACCGTGACTCAGGCAGCTGGCCTACAAGTATCCAAGGTGAATCCCTCGAGCCTTTTGTCTCTCTTTCTTCGAATGCGTGCTGACTTGGTAAACCTGTTTTGATAGTATTTCAATGGTATGTCGCCCCTTTGCAAGCGATCTATGTTATAACCTCCTTGCAGCTGCTGGAATAGCGGTTCTGGTAAGGTAGCCCTCCTAGGAAGCGAGCACTTCACCGATGCAATTGAATCTCTGGCAGACGTATGACTATATGATCACGCTTGAGGACGAAGTACGTGGATTCTATGTACTGATGATAGTTCCTGACAGGATCCTCTATTAGGCACGATGGGTGTGGGGTCGCAGGTGGGACGCAACACGGATAGTCTTTACGGTATCGAGGTATCTACCATTTGTCGGTATGGGGATGACTGCCTACGGTGAGCCTGCCATTTGCAATACTCGCATATTTACTCAAGACCATTCGCGGAAAGCTGCTTTGCGCTCGGCCTCACAGGTGCGTACAGCACGTATCATCTTAGGATGCCCGATTGATTGTTAATGTATCCCCATGCTCTCGTAGCCTTGTCCGCCGAGTCTAGAAGAAAACAGTGAGTGACCTATTCATTGACATGTCCAGAGGCTGGAATTGACCCTCTTCTCACTAGTTATTCATACGCTAGGTATTATCGCTGCTGAAGGTTCGTCCCGTTGTACAGAGCTGCATGAAGAATGAATGAAGGTTTTGTGTTACCAAGTGCTTCTGGTTCTGCGCACATATGCGTTCTGGCAAGGCAATAAACGGGTGTTGTACGGCCTCCTTGCTTATGGAGCCGTGAGTCGCGTACTTTCCCTTTGTATTTCTTTGACCGAAGGGGAAGCCATTTAGGTTACGATCGGCGCGGCCGTCGCAATCAACGTCACACCGACCCAGCTTATCCCTGGTGGCAAGTCTGGAGTTCATTTAGTTGCTCCCCACTCATCTGTTATTGCACAGAAAATGCACCATCAGGCTGCCTTTTGATCGCCTCCAGGAATAGTGCTATTGTGTATCTGTTCTTGCTGGTCTTTGAGATTGGTGAGCACTAAGCAGGTAATTGCATCCGTCGACCCGTGAATACTGATGTATTGTTTTCAGTTATATTGGTTTTGACGGCGTACAAACGGTTTAGTTCCTATCGTGATGTGAGGGCCCCCATCATATACACGATCTACCGAGACGGCATGTTTTATATCGTCTGCATCATACGTAAGAGAAGTCGTTGTTCGAACGAGCCTGTTGCTTACCTTAGGAGCAGTCATCACATTCGCCAACACCCTCGTTGACGGTATACTTCCGGTAAGCATCCTTATTCCATAGCACCGAAAATGCTCAAAAGGTTCTGTTACCCTCAGGCTCAATTCACTGATCTCTTGGACCTGTGCGTAATACTGGATGCAAAGTCTTCAGAGTGCTCTCTAATGGTGCTTCGTGCTTCACAGTCCCCAGATCACCCTCCACAGCGTCCTTGCATCACGAATCATGTTCAACCTACGCAAAAGTTCCTACCATGCACAGAAAGGCGGAACTGTGGATTCGGTCACCATCAGTGAAATTGCATATGGCGCACCCTCAGGCTCACAATCGACCGGATCTGAATCATCAACATCCGCATCCGCGTCGCGGGGGGTGACGAGCATTTACGTCGATGTAGATATTGAGTTGACACATGTTGAATCTCGTCGGGACTCTAGGGTATCAAGGGTATAGCACATAACATTATACGACTACTGTATGATATCGCCAAGTACATCCCGAAACGAACACGCTGCTTGGTCTTATGCCGGGAAACAAGTACAACACTGTGTGCACGGGACACGGCAGGAGATACTATGGTCCGGTCCGGTCCTTTCATAAAACTCCCACCCCGCAAACCTCGTCTTCCAACAGCCGTCTTATGTTTTCAGGTGGGTAATACACGGCGCTGTCATGCGGATACTCATGGAGAATCAACGCAGCTGGCCTGCCAGGTGCGTCGTGGAGGTCGATCCATATCATCTCCGTATACCGTTTCCCACGAATCCAATCGTTGCGAGTGTAAATGTGATCCAGACGTAGCCGAGCAGCACCCACCGATGATTAGCGATGCGAGCACAATGGCGCGGCCTCCGGGTCAGGACGAATGATGTCTGGATGGTCAGGAGAAAGAGCATACCTGATAGAGTCGCGGCAGCCATGCGCTGTCTAATCACCCGTTGGACGGAGTCAGTCTCCGCAACCCGAATGTGACGACGAGACACTGGATGGCGGTAATTGCACCAGTGATTAGCTCAAGCTCTTGCCAATGAGCACCATTGTATACCTGGATGAGTTTCTGTACGTTCAAGTTGGTGACGGCTCGGGTGACCTAGTAATCTGGCGACCAGACTATCTATGAGGCGAGCCGTCGATAGACGGCCGCTGTCAACTAGTGTTAGAGATTAGCACGAGTATGTAGTATCGTAAAAAGAGTAGAATCCATATAGCACTTGTGCGATTTGAAGTCGCGACTATGCCAGCATAATCAATTTCTAGTTGACGACTAGGCTTAGTGGCTGTTGTCAACTAGCATGAGGGAATTATTCACAAGCGAGCAAAACATTCATAGAGGGCGAAAACCAAAAACAATAGTCCACTTGGGCGAGTTGAACCTGCATCCTGCCGTGGCTTCTGGCTTGCAATCAATTTCCAGTTGACAACTGGGCTAGGCAGTTCGTGTCAACTAATCTTGGCATCAGCACAAGCACCTGAAGTGTCATAAAAGAGGGTAAAAATCGTATCCGGGTCGTCCCCTTGTGCGATTTGAAGTCGCGTTCCATGGCTCCTGACTCTTAATCAATTTCCAGTTGATTATTAGGCTAGGCGGCTGATGTCAACCAGCAGTAGACATTAGCACAAGCATTGAGAGTGTCATACAAGAGTGGGTAAAAAACACATCGTCTGCTTGCGCAGTTTGAAGTCACGTCTTATGGAGCTCCTGCCGGCCTGTGATCAATTTCTAGTCGACCACTATGCTAGGTAGCTGTTGTCAACTAGCATCGGGGAACTGCTCACAAGTAAGCAGAGCGTCGTAAAGAAGATAAAAACAAAATAGTACACTTGCGCAATTTGAAGTTGCATCTCGTGGCTTGCCAGTGTGGCCCTGCCTCATAATCAATTTCAAGTTGATGATTAGGCTAAGTGGCTAGTGTCAATTAGCACTAGGGAAGTACTTACTAGGCAATAGCACAGGTTCTGTCGTCCGAGGGTGTGTGACCGTGACCACTCGCATACAAACGTGAATGCAAACGCATTTATCAGCGTTCGGGTTCACGTTTGTAGCCGAGTGGGAGAGGCCTGAGGCAACGAGAGCAAGGGTGAGGGCGCGTCATCATCGTCGCGTCGTCGCGAGGTGGGCGAGCATGATGGAGAGGGAAGAGGAGAGGGAGAGGGAGAGACGGCGTGTCGTCGTCGTCACATTGGATGTCGTTGTTGCTGCGTCGCAAGGTAGGCGAGGGAGAGGGAGAGGGAGAGAGGGAGAGGACGATGGCGCGTCATTCATCATTGTCGCGTCGGCCGTCCTCGTCGTTGCGTCGCGAGGTGGGTGAGGATGAGGGCGACGGCGCATCGTTATCGTCGCGTCGTCATGTCGGATGCCGTTGTCGCTGTGTCGTGAGGTGGGTGGGGGACAGGGTCAGCGCCGTCGTTGTGTTGCAAGGTGGGTGAGAGAGAGGGGGCGAGGGCGCATCATCGCCGTGTTCGGAAGGTGAGGGAGAGGGCGCAGCGTCACAGCATTACGTTGTACGTTGTCGTCGCTGTGTTGTCCTCATCGTCGTCGCGCGTGTTGTCGTTGTGGCAAGGCAGTGAGTGAGGATGAGGAGAGAGGGAGGGAGAGGGCGCGACGTCGCGGCGTCGTGTCGTACGTCGTTGTTGCTGCGTTGCCGCGAGGCAGTAGGTGAGGGCGAGGAGAGCATGAGCGTGAGCGTGAGAGAAGGCAGGGGCGAGAGTTAGGGCATGATGTCACGGTGTCGTGTTGTACGTCGTTGTCGTTGTTGTTGCATCCGAGTCGTTGCATCGTCAGAGAGGGTGAGAGCAAAAGTGTGAGGGTAGGGTGAGGCGTTGTCCGATGTCGTCGTCACGTCTGTGGGCGGCGTGACAGAGATGGTACCTACGGGTAAACCCGCACTCTTACCCGCACCCGTTCTCACGGGTGTGTACCCGCTCCGGGTACGGGCACAGGTCACCGCTCAGATACCCTACTCACAAGTAAAGCACCATAAGAAAGAGGGTAAAAACCAAACAGTCCACTTGCGCGAGTTGAACTCGTATCATCTGACGCTTGAGCGGGCCTTCGACGACTGGACGACATTTCGGAATAGCTTGCGGACAGCGTCTTAAAAAGAAAAGACGTGAGAACCTCGATAGCCCACTGCGAGCGTCAATCTCGCAGTTCGAGGTGTCGTCCCCTGCCATGGCAGTCAACTTCGAAGTCGACAACTAGGCTCCGCGGACGGTACTTAGCGTCGAGGAGCCGGTTAGTAGTAAACAGTCAGTTATATGGCACAGGCCGAGGACAGAGCTGAGCTAACCTCGAAATTGACAATCCGAGCGACCGCGTTGAGTTGAAATCACTAATGTGAATGACGCGACAGACTGTGAGCTACTCACAGCGAATCAGTATCACAAAAGGTTAAAACTGCATAGTCCATTTGCGCGATTTGACTCGGAAGTTGCGTCTCGTGGTGCCACTGGCATCTTGTGATCAATTTCCAGTTGACCACTAGGCTAGGTAAATCGGATGGGTGTCAACTAGCATTCAATTTAGCACGAGTAGTAAGAAGTATCATAGAAAAAAAGGTAAAAGCCATACCTTCCACTTGCGTGATTTGAAGTCACATCTCGTGTTTCCTGCCTTCAAGTCCCAGTTGACCACTGTGCTAGGTGGCTGTTGTCGACTAGCATTAGACATTAGCACAAGGACGTAATGTATCATAGAAAACAGAGTAAAAACTTGGTGTCCACTTCCGCGATTTGAAGTCGCGTCTCGTAATCAATTTCCAGTTGACTCGGACTACTGGGCTAGGCAGCTGGTGTCGACTAGCATTGAACATTGGCAGAAGTAAGTAAAGCATCATAGAAACGAGGGTAAAATCTATACCGTCCACTTGCGTGATTTGAAGTCGCATCTCGTGGCTCGTGCCAGGCATCTGATCAATTTCCAGTTGACCACCAGGCTAAGTGGCTGTTGTCAGCTAGCATAAGGGAACTACTCACAAGTAGGCAAAGCATTTATCAAGAGGGTAAAAACCATATCCAAGCCCACCTGCGCGATTTGAAGTCGAGTTCCGTGGCCCCTGCCTTGTTGTCAATTTCCAGTTGACCACCAGGCTAGGCGGCTGGTGTCAACTAACATTAGACATTAGCACAAGCACGTCATAAAATATGATACAAGAGAGGGCCCGGGTAAAAGCAATATCCACCGCTTGCGCGATTTGAAGTCGCGTCTCGTGGCCTTGTCAATTTCCAGTTGACAACTTGGCTAGGCCGCTGTTGTCAGCTAGCACTATAAAACACTCACAAGCACCTAAAGCATCACAGAGATGGTAAAAACCAAATAGTCCGCTTGCCCGATTTGAAGTCGCGTCTCCGGGCTGTGGCTCCTGTCAATTTCCAGTTGACAAATCAGCTACGTGGCTGTTGTCCACTGGCATGAGGGAACCACTTACAAGTAGGCAAGCATCAAGAAGAGGGTAAAAACCAAGCAGTCCACTTGCATGACTTGAAGTTGTGTCTCGTCGACTCGTCGTGGCTGCTGCCTCGTAACCAATTTCAAATTGATGATTAGGCTAGGTGCCAGTGGTTGGTGTCAATGAGCATTCGGAAAGTACTCACAAGTAAAGCATCCTGAAAGCGAGTGTAAAAATCAAATGGTCCACTTACACGAGTTGAGCGTGGAACTCGCGTCTCCGAGTCGTGGTCCTGCGTTGTAATCGATTTCTAGCTGACAGCGAGGCTAGGCGGCCGCCATAAAAGTGTCAATGGGTGAAACTAAGTGTTGATAATTGCGAAGACGAATATGCTGTGCACGTTTGTGCGTTTGTTGGGTCACGTCGAGATAAGCACTGCGCTAGTGTGAAACTCGAAACCACTTGTTGCGGTTCCTGCCCCGGTCGGTCCGATTCGACTTGTTGGGTCGTGTGTGCGCCGCTTGTTGCATCGGGAGGAAGACCTGGAGACGACTCGGAGGTGAACTGGACGTCATTAGGAGATTGCGCACCGGGATTCCGTCCACTTCCTAACACTTTTGAGTGAAGGCAATCAATTCTTCGCGGGCGGAGGCGGAGACAATGCGAGTGGATGATGATGGTCAGCAAACACAAACTCTGCCAATACTTTCAACATACACTAAACAACTATTCCCGGATCGAATGTCGCTGCAGGTTTTAGCGCATCAACTTCAGGCATACCTTGCCCAAGTCGCCCCTCCTCGCTGGGAGAACGCCCCATGAACTGCCTTTATGACCGCCGTGGGGGTGGGAGTCCTTAACTGCCAGTGCTTAAGGCAGCTCTCGTTGCTCAACGTTCAGTATTGCCAGTGGGCTCAGTGGAATAGGGTGTCAGGGGGAGTATGTTTGCGAAACTGAAGCATGTGAGTAGCTGAGTAACGAGTTACGTGCGCTGACAATCCAGTGGCCGAGACTCGGAGATCAACCGACCTGAACTAAATTTGTACGTCTACTCATGTGGGCTTTCACTCAGAGACTCTCACTCGTTACTCGCCAGCTGTCCTCACGTCCGTTCTCCATGGCGTTTCCATCAACGATTAACGCTATTACTATCGCCAAGCATGGTGGCCCCGAAGTGGTAGAGAAAACTGAGATCCCTTTCCCGAAGGTCGAGCCTGGCCATATCGTCGTCAAGGTAGCGTCGCCATTCACCAAATGGCCTGTCTGCGACTGACCACAGCCTGGAGCAAGATTGAGTACTTGGGTATCAATTTCATCGACACCTACTTTAGGCGAGATTGCCCCCCTATCTTATGCCGTTGTGGATGTTTCTCATCAGTCAAACAGAGAAGGTCTCTATCCCGCTTCCAAGTTTCCCTTTGTCCTTGGTAAAGAGGCAGCGGGAGTGATCGCTGGCTTACCCACCGACCCGGCTGTACTCAACGATCCCGAGTATCAGAAGCGCGGATACAAGGAAGGAGCTCGTGTCGCTGTGGTGCGTTTACTCCTCACATATCATGCCAGTGCGACTGGAATATTGTCCAGGATACTTCACTTGCGCACGCAGAATACGTCTCCGCCTCATGGAAGACCGTGTACCCCGTTCCGAACTCCGTCTCTACTCGCACTGCGGCCGCAGTGCTCCTTCAAGGTCTCACTGCGACATCTTTTATGGAGGAAGCGTATGATGTGCAGAAGGGGGACACTATTCTGATACACACTATTGCTGGAGGTCTGGGCCTCCTATTTTGCCAACTCGCCAAATATCGCGGCGCTACCGTAATTGGGACCACTTCCACCGATGAAAAGGCGGCGCTTGCCAAGCAGAACGGTGCTGACCACGTTATCATCTACAAACGGGAAAATACCGTGAAGAGGGTCCTAGAGATAACGAACGGAGAAGGTGTTCATGCCGTCTTTGATGGCGTTGGTAAAGACACGTGAGCCTGATTCAAGTGGTAGTCATTCTTGAGCCGTTGACCATGACTTGCCAATAGCTTTGACTCGAACTTTGAGATGCTGAGAAGAAAGGGTACCCTCGTTTCCGTGGGAAATGCATCTGGTGCCGTCCCTCCCTTCTCCCCATTGAAGCTCGGTCAAAAGAACTTGAAGCTTTTGAGACCAGTGTATATCTTTTTATCTTAGCTCTTGCTTCGTTATCGCTCACGAACTGTTTTAGGATGGGTAACTACACTTACACCGCAAGCGAGGCGTTGTACTACTCGAGCAAACTCTGGAACCTCGTGGAGAATGGGCATTTGAGGCCAATCATTCACAAGGACTATCCCTTCACAACGGAAGGGGTGAGGGAAGCACAGACGGACCTCAAGGGCGGAAAGACGATCGGTAAACTGGTGGTAAGGGTTAACTAGGAGTTTCGTGCGGTGTATGTACTAGTATGGATGTCCCGTAAAAGTCTTGATTTGTGTTTATGAAGCTGTTTGGGCGCGCTCCGCCAAGGGTCGCAAACCAAAAGTGGCAAGCAAGCGTTGGACCAAACAAGGCAAGTGTTGTGTTGAAGCTCGACAACCGACAAGACTATTCCTTGTATTCGCCTCTGACATCGTCGCCATGATCTCCCGACGTCGACTGCGTAAAACAAGGTCATTCTCAAAGATCAACAAATACACTTTGATATGTAAGTGTCTTTTTCGTGGATGTTTACCTAGGACTGACTCTATCCCATTCTTTTCTCTCGCGCTCAATGGCTTCTAGTTTATGGCCACGGCGGTTCACTTTCCAGTCATGCATCTCACTACGCGCAGGACGCGTAGGCAAGTCGTGGGATACGCGTGTATCTCAACCAGAAAAACTTCCATGCCTGAACGCGCTCTCGGACGACATCCTCATGGAAGCCTTCAGCTATTTGGGCATCGAAGACATTCTTTCTTTACGACGAGTATGTTTGTCGTCTCGTATTTCTTTCCGTACATGCGCTGCACGCGTCACAGGTTAGCAAATTATACTACAACCTTACCCACCAAGGCATCATCTGGAAGACCTTCCTCAAACGAATCGGTTCCAACGCACCCCAACGGCCACCATCACATCGTCACTCACCTCGATACTTGACCTCTTTCGAGGCAGAAAGATTGGTCACGAGAGCTATCTCGTTGCAAAAGAATTGGCTGTCACCCAACCCTTCTCCCCTCTCTCGCGATTCTTTCCAAATCCACCGTCTCATCCAGTCGATGGTCGTCCTCCCCGGAGGAAAGTACATGGTTGCATCAGTATGCAACATGGCGAAAACGCATTATTCTTTGGTCGTCTTCGCCCTCGATCACCGCATAGGCGGGGTTGTCCCGCTGGCGGAGACACCTGTCAAGCGAAAAGCTTATAATCTTAAAGCTAAATACATGAATATCGACGGAACACCTAGCATAGTCATTGCGTACATCCGTCGCAAAATGTCTTCTCGGTATAGCGGTTCTGGGTGAGTCGTCTTACCTTGACAGCAGCACCGTCAACCTGACCAAGGCTACAGCGTGGACCCGTCGATATATAACCCCATCCACGAAAACCCGAGAAAACCGATCGATCCGCCGGTCCCTCTTCAATATGCGTGTACATGCATACAAATCTCCCTTGACGCCCTCGACGCTTTGTCAGATCCCGCTCTGGTTCCTGGTTCGGCTGCATTCTTTCACTTTGCTGCCTCACAGCCCCCGCCGTTCCATCTCCTATGCGTCTTGAGGAGTGCCACGGAGCTTGGAGCGATCGATCTGGCCGTTATCGAGGGTATCCCCACCTTGGCAGTCGTGAAAAACGATGAAACCGTCGTCTTCAAGGAGTTAACCGGAGTCGGTATGCTCTCTACACTCTGCTGTGCCCGTGAAGAACCCTATTCGTCGAATGTAAGTTGTGATTACTTCCAGACGATGAACGTACTCATCAACTGTTCACTCAGCACCATAGCATCTGCAACATGCGCATCTTACCCAACCAGGGCCAAATTATCATTCTTCGCGCCGTCAAACTCCCAGCGGTCCCCACCAGCGACCATCGTGCACCACCCATGACCCAAGATCTCATCACGCTCGCCATGTTCGACATCCCCGACTTTGGCGACAACGAAATGCAGAGCACCTTCGCGCAACAGACCATGAGCTTTCGCGCAAACGACGTCGAAGGAATCCAAATCACAGATCCAAGTGACTACGAAAGCGTGCCATGCGCCAACCCAGCCGACGGCGCCGAACACCCGCCCATCACCATCTTTTATCGCAGCGAAGGCGGGACGCGGTTCCACGAACTGATGATCAACCCCACACCCCGCCATTTCCTGCCCAAGAGCATGCTCGCCACGCCCCACTACTGGCTCGGGAACCTCGTCGCGGGCAACCACCATGTCGTCACGTGGGAGCACGACAAGGAGCGGGGCCTCTGCCGGGGGTTCGTCCTCCCCGGAAACCAGCGCTCGCTTGTCTACGTCACCCGGTCCGACGACATCGCCGAGCGGCTGTCCATCCGTGGGTTCTACAGCCACTTCTCGGTGAGCGACGGGAGCGCGGGGTACGTCGCTGCGCGGCACGCGCTCTTCCAAAACGTCATGCGCGAGACGGTGCGCAGCCGCGAGGGCGTCATGTGCAAGTTCAGCCTCGATCTGGACCTCCGCGCGGACTTGAGGGCGGGGGTCAAGGCGCTCGCATGGGACGAGGGCACGGGACGCGTCTTTTATGTCAAGCCGGATGACCCATGTCTGCATGTGATCGATTTCGCCAAGGCGCCCGTACAAGGTACGCCGGTTTTTTTTCGTGCCTTGTCAACCTGACCGCGTGCTCACCCGGCTTGTTAACAGCACCCGACGGACAGCGTCGGCCGCTCCCGCTCGCCGACGCACGCATGCTCGATTTGTGAGGGCTCTTGTGTGCTGCTCGCGGATCGTTTCTCGTCTCACGCACCGTACTCTATCGCTCTTTTTTGTGTACCTTTGTTTTTACACCGGCGTTTTTCTCCTTGTTTTGTGGTTGCCCTCTCACACATTCATCAATGCCTCTTTTACCCGTCGTTAACGCCCACATCGAACAATGTACTTTAGTGCTTAAAGCAGAACATACCTTACAACAAACGTGCGCGAAATACATTACATGGGTTGGTATGGATATGAAAAACGGGGGAATATCGTTGCATGACATGACGAGAGTGGTTCCATCCTGCGAAGAGGGAAAACAACAAAGGAGAGACAGGATATATATATATGCAAAGCAAAACAGAAATCGAAACGGTCAAGGAGGGAAATGTGGCAAGCAAAGGGTCCA